>JANZXV010000001.1:10256323-10269662 GCA_027576455.1 Erythroxylum roigii | reverse complement strand
AATGCATGTAATATAATGGCAGTTGTGACCAGAGTAGCCACCGATCAGAGCATTAAGCTCAACGAGTGAAAAAGGGCCTCGAGCTCGAAAAGGGAGTAGTGCATTCCCAGAGGGCTCTCCTCTCCCTAGATGCGCTCAACGCTTAATGAGCCCTATATGGGACAGTTAGGCACTCGGTCACAACAAAGTAATAACTAGAAAGTGGGTCTCATGTACATATGCATAATATGATTGATCTAATTGTATTGAATGGGATTGACTTGCTTGTATTGAATGGGATTGACTTGCTTGTATTGAATGGAATTAACTTTATTGTCTTGAATGGGATTGACTTAATTGAGTTGCATGGGAATGTTAAATTGAGTGAATGGAAATGTGCAATTGTATTGAATGTGAACATGACATTGAATTGATTGTGAATATGAAATGTGTTAGTGAATATGAAATATGATATTATGGGAATGTAATTATGTGTTGAGTGTTTGGGTGAACCATCGATGATGGTCACTCGCTGAGTTCGCAAAACTCATTCAAAATTTGCATTTATTTTTCAAGATTCAGAAGATTACCCCGTTATGCAACGGGAGTAAGCTTACTGGTCATGAGGGAAAGTTAGAAGTCGGGATCAGTTCATGTCTGCATTGTGCTTTTTGTATAAAGTGTATTCCGCAATTCTTGTACAGTATGTATTTGTATACTTCAGTTTGTAAAAGTGATGAGATATGGGAATAATACCGAATTGTATCATTTGGAAATGTTGTGAGTGCTTTGTGTTTTGAAACGGGCTCAAATGGCCCAAAGTGAATTGGTGTATTACTACAAAAGGGTAATGAATGAAATTGGGCCCTAATTGGTCATTGAAACCATAGTGATTGTATTGAATTGAAAATATCTTTTTACCGACTTTCAAATATTTGCCCACTTGGAAACAAACTTCTAAAATGTTAGCATTAAAAAAAAACAAATTTTGTGTACTGGGTTTTGTTTAATTGTTCTAGCATGCTACTTTCGCGGGCACGGACTCGGATATCACCGTCGATGTCGGGTTCGGGTCTTGCGGAAGTGGGGTGCTACACATTGCTTATTAATAGATTTGCCTAATGATTTTAAATCATTCTATAGTAAATTTCTTTAAAATTCATCATTGGTAGAATATACAAAAGTTATCTCCATACTTTTAGCTTGCATACTAACCATTAGATGAATAAACGGATTAAAAGCCAACTATTGGAGGACTTTAACTTTGTTAGGATCATAACCTACTATAATGACACAATTGGTAAATATAAATTATCCTCGAATTCTTACTAAATATTCTCATGCAGTGTTAAAGCTTGCTAAGCTTGATCTTTTTCTTTAAGAGACCTACAATAGAGAACCTTTTAGAATCCATATAATCTTTGATTATCTATTTTTCTTATGTTAATTCATGCCCTTAACATTCTATGATAAAATAATGGAGACGAATCAAGTGCAAGTTGCCCATTCTTCTTGGATGTTCTTATTAGTCTCCTTTTAATAATAGTACTTGCTTCACGTTCAGCTCCTAGTTTAACTTCAATGACATTCTCTTCCATGTCTTTTTCCATCAAGTTACTATTTGTGGTATTATCAGCCTTGTGTACCTATAATAAGGCACTATCCAAAGGTGGTAACTTTAAAATCTCCTTTGGTTCCTTATTTGAGTTATATATATCAGGAGAAAACTTTTATACTTTTTGAGCTATGTCAAGCTTATTCCTTTAATCCATTGAAATAAACAATTCATTAAAAAAACATAAAAAATGCACAATTAAATTCATACAAAATCATTCAACAGCCCCCTAAAGATTCAATTTCACATGAAATTTTCTCAAATAACTAAAAAATCCCCAGAATATTTGAATTCAACATATAAAATAGCCTAAACAAATTTAACTGAACCCTTTAAACTCCCTTAATCACATGGGTACTCCCAAAAAACTTCACAAAACCCATAATAGTGATTGTTGCACCTATTTTTCCTAAAAAAGATTCAATAACTTAAGAATAATAGAAATAAAGCGTAAAACAAACCTTAAATTGTTAAAATTTTAAGAAAAATAAGTTGAAGATTAATTTTTTGCACAAGGGGGAAGTGGGAAGCATCACCCAAGGGAGAGAAACAAAATGGAAAGTGAAAAAGTGTTTATGGGTGGTAGGGAGCAATTTAAAATTTTTTGCTCAATATAGGTAGCAACCCAAGCGTGTAACTACCTTGTGTTGAACATTTTAGGGTTTAATTTTTAAAGAATACAAGCCTATCAGGCTTTAACATTAGTTTGTTGGGATTTAAGATGGGTGTCTTCAAAAGAAGTGTTATGACTTGTTTGAACATGGGCTAAAACACAGGCATTTATCCGGACCATTTTAAAACAAAAACAAGATACATCCTAATACACCCATGTTGACACTAAATTAAAACACTTGGAATCTACACGATCGCTAACATGGGTGTGTTAATGATGTCTATCTTTCTATAACTTTTTGCAAAACAAGGAAAGGAAGATAGAAATCAACACAATCACAAACATGGGGATGTTTATGGCCATGTATCTTTCTAAAAAACTTTCCTAGTTTTGGTAATATAGGCATGTTAGTGGGCATGTAGGTAACTTACTATGATTTTTCAGTAACATGGGCATGTTGGTGCCCCTATATCTTTTTATAACCTTTTGGCACCTTTATTTTACGTGCAATATAGTCATGTTTCTACTTAACATAGGCATGTAAAGGAACATGACCATCGACACGAGCATGTTGATGGGCGTATAACTCTCTACAACTTTTTTACTTAGCTAAATTTCCATTGGCCTTCTAAACGAAAATTCCACAATATAACCAAGGTATGAAAGAAAAAAAGTAACACTATATAACCATAAACCAAGAAAAAATTATATACTAAACCATAAAATTAACATAGGGATAAAAGAAACTATGGAAAAAAAAACCTAAAAACTTATAATAAAAACTAATTGAAACAAAATTTCCAATGAAAACTTGAGTTGGCTCCTAAAAAGTTATTGTTTAACATCATTAGTTTGACTTTCTCAATTCAAACTAATCTAGATCTTTATTTTGGAGATTAAACTCCTTTATAGCATGCTTGTTAAAATCCCCTTCAAGTTAATACTTTAACGAATGGACATTTACCTTAAATGTATCATTTTTTGAATGGGTTATCTCTATGGAGCCATAAGGGAAAAAATATCTTAACTATAAAGGGTCCAGACCGTCTGGACTTTAGCTTGTACTATAAAGGGTACAAGTGCTCTTCAAAGAAAGCATCATTGATTTTGTGTTCTCCAAGACTCTCTAAATTTATATTTTCTAAATGTGATAGATGGTATGCCACTAAGTTTTCAAGTATCTTTTTATTGTTAATCTCTAACTCAAAACCCTACAACATGAAAATCCATCTAACTAATCTTGGTTTTGCATCTGACTTATTCAACAAATATTTTTATTAGATTGACCAGTATCGATGATAACTTTGGAAAAATTCAAATAAGATCTAAATTTATCAAATGTAAAAACCGTCAGTAACAATTTTTTCATATGATTGTGTAGTTCTGTTAAGCATTTGTCAAAGTCATGTTAGTATAGTAAATTAGTTCAATGTAATTTTCCTTCCTTTGCCTAAGAACTACACCTACTAAAAATCACTTGCATCATACTTTAGTTTAAATCTTAGGCATATCTTTCTTAAGCATGCTTTCCTTAAGCAACTTGGTTAAAGGCCTAGCAATTTTAGAAAAGTCCTTAATAACCTTTTTATACCCTCTAAGTGTCTTCAATAACTTTTCTTTCTGGTCTTCCTTTAAATATGATGTTTTAATTACCAGTAGCTTTTAAATCTTTCTCAAAAAATGCATATTCTAGATGATCTGGTAGTTTCTTAAATTCCATACTGGTGGATCTTCAATAGAGGGTCTTAACATGTTCTCTTTACCCTTGTCAATCTCCCTATACTCTGTACTCCACTCTTTGGGTTTGTTAGCTTCAGTATAGGCTATTTGCTCCACTCTTATGAAGTTAAGCTTTATCTTCCTCTTTCTTCTCTTCTTGAATAGTAGCTTCCTCCTTTTTTTCAACTTTTAACTTCTTTTTACTCCATAAATTTATCATATTCATATGTTCCCTCAAATTTGTCTTAATGCATCTAAATAAAACACCTAGCTCTTAATTTTATAGAGGGTAACCATGATTGAAGCAATGAATTTCATAAGGAGATCTTTATGATATCGATACTCCTAATATTGTTGTTATTATAAAAATTTGGGGGAAACTTAGGCATTCCATATAAAGTTGTGATACTTCTCCACTCTTGATTATAAGTATTTATGTATGGGTGTTTTGGGGCCTGGCGCCCCATGTATATTAGATGCTCCTATATGTAATATGGTGCCTAACATTCATGATTGGGTTGGTCACCACCACACATGTCATAATACATCATAGATACCAATTAAGTTTCCAAAAATTTGTCACCATCATGGATACCAATCAAGCTTCCAAAAATTTGTCACCATGCCTCTCGTTTCAAGCTTCCAATAATACCAATAGTGATGAAATACCATAATCCTCCTAAGAATATTGTCATCTTCATCTTTTCGTTGTGTTTGGTAGTTATAATAATGAATACCCAAATCTTAAAAATAAGTCACAAATATAAGATCAAGATAGGGAACTTTAAGAATAAATAAATAACACAAGAGAAAAGAAAATAAATGTGAAAGAAAAATAATGGCTAGATTATTATAAATTAAGTATTCATAATATCTTAATCCCTAGCAGCAGTGCCAAAAGCTTGATAATGTGATCTGATTTTTTTTAACTACAAGCACACGATGTACTAGTAATAAATCTTGTCCAATTCTTTAATTAACAATTGAAATGATGATGATTAATCAAATTTAAAACAAAAGAAAATAAATTAAAAAACATAACACACTTAATAAACTAGAATAGTAAAAGAGTGAAGAATCAACCAATAAAATAAATACACCTGGAATTTGGATCCCCTAAGGTTTCTCATGCAATCATGGTTTCAAAAATCAAATTAATTTAAAGTTCATTAAGCCATGAAAATTCCTTAATTATTCTAAAATCCTTCTTATGACTATTAATACGTACTCCTAGATTAATTACTCAAATTTTTCTCTAATTAAAACCCTTAGAATCGCATTAATTGATTTATAAATTTCACTATTAGGTTTGACCTTAATTTGAAAGATTTATGTCAACCTATTCTAGGTTCACATGCAATTCTTTTCAACTATGCTAGATCTGTTCACAAAGGATTTCTTAATCTCAATTGCATATCACACATGAATCAACATGCTAGCAATATTAATTCAAAAATAATCAATAACACATCATTGAATCTAAAATATAAATTAAAATGATATGAAATTGTAAAAAGGTCCATCTTAGGGTTGATCTAATCTAGATCCCAAAAAACATAACATCAAAGCTAAAGAGAAAAATGAAAATTAAGGATAACATAATAGAAATCCCTTTAATCTTCAATGGGGTTTCCTTGGTTGTTTTTCATGCTTCCATCTATTCTAGGGTTTCCGCCCATGTTTCTTAAGAATCCCTTCTACTTTACCACTCAATTTTGCCTTCTAAAATTGGAAATTCTTATTATTGTAGATACACCAGGATTAGTAGGGGTGTGATGGTGGTTGCGTACTTTAAACAATGTGTGATGATTTTTAGAGCCAACACATGCACGAAAATAGTCATTTACTCTCAAAACAAGCTACTTACCATTAAATATGGGCAGGTTCCACAAAAATCAATCAACCTGCCCCCAAACTCTTTAGACATTATCATGTACTTCTTATGCACTCTATAACTTAGTCAAAATAGCTCCAAATTACTTCAGACTTGTTCAAATTTGTTCTTTTTCTCAAAATGAGTTATCTAAACCCTTAAAAAAAGTGAACAACTTAAATGCTAGAAATAATTAAAAGAAAACCCACATAATCAAATAAAATGCACTAAATATGAGCCCAAAAAATGACCAATTCAACACTTTATCATTAACCTCCTGCTATTTAAGCATGAGACTATCTCTCCTATTTAAATATAATACTTCAATGTTTCATTCTCTATAGGCATGAAGGATTCACAACTCAATAGACTAACTATTTCTTTCACAGACTAATTTAATTTTTAGTTTTTGTCATTTGGACCGTATTTAGGAAATGTTATAAAACTTTTCATTCCTATTCAAGTAGTCACCACTTAAATAAAAAATCGTAAGAAGTGGATAAAAAGTAACCCGTATATGCTTTAAATGATTAAAAAATAAAGAATAAGATATCCCTTTATATAGATATTTGGAGTAATTTGTTTTTTTTTACAGCTCTACTATAAGATTTAGATAGATATAAATAAACTCCTCCTGATAGACCATGTCTGCCAAGGATAAAACTCATCCTTATCATTTGTTTTAATCCATAATAATCATTATGAATAAGGCAAAAAATTTCCTTATGTATGTCTATACATGCCTAGGACCACATAGACTTGCTACTAGCACAATGGGAGGTTACCTTACTCATTATTGTTAATAGGTTTATACACTTCTGTTCTGACATAATGCAAATTTGTTTTAAGATTTCTTTAATATTGGGCCATTATGTGAATGGAGAATTTGTTATTAACAAGTATTGACACTCAATCGCAATATGATTTTTGACATTTAAGTTAATATTATGTATTTTCAAATACTAATAAATAGATAAGGAACCTGTTGTTTGAAAAACATATCTCAAAATTCCACTACAACTTCATTAAGCTTTCACATTAGAAAGAGTTTTCTCTTCACCAATTCTACTAAGAAAAATTATAGCTCAGTTAAATCTATAAAAATTAAAGGAACCTTGAAACTTTAAAAACTCAAGCCATCGACGAATCTTCAACAAAATAATGGACATTACATGAGATAAGGTGATTGAGTTATAATCTTCAAGGAAAGGAATTCAGAGCGCATGTGCGAATTAAGTCAAGTCCAATGACCTTTGCTCAACATTAAAACTAAATAATTGATTCTTAAGATTCATCAAATATGAAACTTGTGTTTATTTTCTTATTGTAGAAATGGAATCCATATCCATATCCACTAAAATCCTTTCAAATTAACGGTATAGCTATAAGGCAATTTGTTGTCATAATTCATATCATATCTTAATAAATGTGATATTAGGGAAAATATAAGTTATTAGTGTAATTTATATTTAAAATAAGTAGATTTTTATACAATTATGACATGGCAAATAATAAACTACCCTACCTATATAATGTATTTATCATAATTTTTATATTTAGAGTCAAAATTAGTAATTGCATATATAATCTCTGGGATGATTGAATCAAAGATGTAGTTTTTAAATAAAGCCAATTGACCCATAAATGCAGGAAATTCCCACTAATTAATAAGTCAAAAACAAGTAAACTTGGTATATTACCTCTCGTACTAGTCAATAGTCACACCTAATAGCATCACTAAGGCTACTAAGAGTGATGGCCTTTAATATTTTTTTTTTCGAGAAAACCTCGTATGCGAGCTAAGCGGGCTCACCTCTCAGAGGGTCAAGTAGCTACACCCCATCACAGAGGGCCTCACTAGTTCTCTATCCATAGGTAAAACTACGGCTGCCCCAGGCTCTTACAAGAGGGGCTAGCAAGGTATCGAACCTGAGACCTAACCGAAGCCAAGCCCCGCTCTCAACCATCTAGCCACATCCCTTGAGGGCACCTTTAACAAATTATAGAACCTAAACATATAAACATTATAATTCATAACAATATATATAAACCCAAAAATTGATTAACTAAATTAATGAAAATATTCATACCTATAAGAAATGTGAACGTACGCATGTGCTACCAAAGATTAATTAATACTATATTAGACGTTAGACAATACTTAAAATAAAAATATAAGAAATATGAAATGTATTAAAACTAATTTAGATCACACTGCTATTAATATAATTTGAGTTTGTTATTACAAATTTTCTCGAGTATCACAAAATCTATAAAGCAAAAAGTAATAATGAGAAAGCATTAAATCGTATACTACTATTTGCAACCAAATCCCATATGTGGCCCCAAAAGGTTTCTCCCCACTCTTCATATAAATTCGTGCGTAGTGGTTTTCTCAAACTATTACCATATTTTTCTGAGTGAAATCATTTGTTCGATGTTGGCATCTTCTAAAAAGCCAACTGAAGCGGCAGTCATGGAGTTTCCCCAAAAGAGAACGAGGATACCATTTCAGTCCTATAACCATTGTCGTGATGCTTATAGAACTGTTAAAACTGTCCCCCCTACTCTACCTCACGAACTTCTCGAGCATATTTTCTCCTTCTTGCCTCTGAGAAACGCTAGGGAACTCGCAGTCCTGGCAAAAAGATTCAGGAAGACATGGGTTCTAAGCAGAAACCTTTGTTTCGAACGAGTGTTTGGCAGGTATCATCAACTTCACAAGTTTATAGCATTTGTTAACAATAGTTTTGAGTCTCATGCGGGGCCAAAGATAGATAGACTTCGACTGAATTTCGATCCATCTGGAAGGAATGAATTGATTCATAGGTGGCTCGCAGTAGCCGTTAGAAAGGGTGTGGAAGAGCTTGATTTGGATTTCTATCCAGCAGATGTACCCTTTAACCTTCCTGTTGAGTTCATTGATGTCGAGTCCCTGAAAATACTGCGGCTTAATTTTTGTCAGCTGGTTACTTATCCACTCAAGTTCAACCATTTGAGTCTCTTGAAGACAATTGTCCTTCGGAGGATGATCATAAATTCAAAGCTCATTGATGCGTTATTTTCGGCTTGCTTGCTTCTTGGGAGCTTGGATTTGGGATCTTGTCTGGGAGCTTTGAGACTCAGAGTGTTTGCGCAAAAGCAGAAAGGGTTTAGAACGTTCAAGGTGGTGAGCTGTAAGGACATCGTTGAAATCACCCTTGATTCACCAACTCTCCGTACATTTCATTATCATGGAAGTGTTTGCATCTTCAAGTTTGTTGAGATCTCTCAGATGAAGGATGTTATGATATCTGCCACTCCTTCTCGAGGATTTGCACCTCCTTTGCAACTCAGGAATTTAGTGTATCATCTTTCCCATGTGAATCTCCTCACAGTATCTGCTACGGTATTAGAGGTACATCTTCTTTTTTAAGCTTGTTTTAAGATCTTAAAATCTCAGTTGTTTATGATTTGATTTTATCAAACTTAAATTTCATTAATACTTCCTTTTTTTGGCCAGACATCCTAGTACTAGTAGAATCTATTTTTGTTTATGAAATCATGCATAAGTATAATATTAACCAGCACAGATAAAATATGTTAATATCTTATTTTATTGAAAATTTATTTATTTGACGAATATTATTTAATTTAAATTTATAAAAACATGTGCATGTTTAACTTTAAAGAAAAAAAATACGAAATATCATTTAAATTTGTCTCTCTCTTTATTTATTTACTTGTCATTTAATGGGGTCTATTTAATGTGTTTATAAAAATAATTTCAAGTTCTGTAATAAAGGAAAAAGAAGAAATTACAACTAAACTTGAATTTCATTCTAGATATAAGTATCTAATAATTCAAATCTCAATTTATGTGCAGATATTTAACTTTTATATAGTGGGACTTATTGATTCAAAATTATATTTTATTCAAGGGGTGTGGCTCGATGGTTGAGAGCGGGGCTTATCTTCGATTAGGTCCCAGGTTCGACTCCATGCTAGCCCCTCTTGTAAGAGCCTGGGGCAGCCGGGGTTTTACCTGTAGGTAGAGAACTAGTTGGGCCCTCGATGATGGGGTGTGCTCGCTTGACCCGCCTGTGGGGTGGTGCGCCAGTTGGGCCCTTAGAGAGGTGTGCCCACTTAGCCCACCTACGGGATTTCCTCGAATCCAAAAAGCCCTCAAGGGGTGTGGTTCGATGGTTGAGAGCAGGGCTTGGCTTCGGTTATGTCCCAAATTTGATTCCATGCTAACCCCTCTTATAAAAGCCTGGGACAGCCGGGATTTTACCTGTAGGTGGAGAACTAGTTGGGCCCTCGGAGTGGTGTGCCCGCTTGGCCCACCTATGAGGATTCCTCGAATCCAAAAAAAATTTAGGTCAACATAAAAGTAAAAGAAGCAAAATGTGTTGGAGTTTATATATACCATTTTTTCTTTCATTTACGAACTTAATTTTCCTAAATGTTAAGGTTTGAGGTACAAGCCTGAACTTGTTCTTAATCAGTACCCTTTATTAAATCTTTGATGCTCTTCATTACATGATTATGGCAAACATTATTATGCTTCCTGCTCTATGAACAACATAAATATTTTGCTTGTCCTTGGCATGAACAGGCTCTAAGTCCCAGAATTGCCAATGCAACAATGCGGGAAATGCCATTCTGTTTTCGAAACTTGGAAGAAGTTCAAGTTTACATGGAAGGCGCTGCTTTCTGTAACGTTTATGATATTGCAAATTTTGTTTGTCGTTGCCCGAGTTTGAACAAGCTTTTCATAGACGTGAGCATATGTATTTGTGCGCGGTTGTGTGTGTGTATATCTTAAGTTACATGTTTCTGCCATCACTATCTCAAGAATTACACTTACGTACTTAAAATAACACCATTCTCACCATCTGTTATCGCGACTGCTTGCAGCTATCTGAAGTTGGTTTCGAAGGGGGACGTTATTGGGAGCTGCATCAACTTTTGAATTTTCAACTCTTGCGTCCATCTCTACCCTCCTTGAAATACGTCAAGTTGGCAGGATACAAGCTTGATGATCGCTTTGAACTGATGTTGGCTAAGTTTTTGATAATGGAGGCAACGAATTTGGAGAAGCTAGTTCTTGTCACTGCAAAGGGTGTCCGTCATAGGATTTATAGGACACAAATTCTAACCCATAGGTTTTATCTTCGACACTGGCAAGCATCTGAAAGAGTCCAAATTGAGTTCTTCGAGTGTTTGAAAGATGTGATTTCACGTCATCCCCAGCATTTAATCCATCCAAAGCTGTGGTACTAGTCCTGAAATGGGGTGATATCTTTTATCAAATTTTGGTGAAAAAGGTAAGGGAAACAAACAACTATTGGCTGCAATAGCAGCTTAATAGAACTTGTTTTTTGGTTATTCATGCTTTTCCTTTAATTATTGTCATAGACTGGTTTCTTAGTTTTAAACATCTTTACGGACCTTTAGGCTTTTGGCAACCGAAATTTTGAGGTCGAACCATATTTGATATGGTCTATTTCCAAGGCTTGCCCTTCAACTCCAACCAATTTTCAATTATGCTTTTAGTTAAATATAGTGAGTCGGATTTACCTTTAATGCAGCGCAAAATCCTTTGTTCTAAAGTAGAACTTTGGTGCCGGAGCATAACGTGTACTACATGTGCAACGATGAAGGATATATGCATATACATCATAACCAACACCTCCAAAATGACATCTCCGGATCGAATTCTTGAAGATAATTTTGTTATTATATTCTTGTTGCGATGATAGAAGAATATACGATTTATGCCTCTCGTTTAAATTGTATGTTTGTGTAATTGATAAACCTTTAAAACAAACATATCATGACGGAAGGCCAAAATCTTGACCACGATCTTGCAACTAAGGGCTATGATTGTAGCTTGGTGGTGGAAAAATGCTGGGATGCTTCCGGTTTTAAGTTTTCAAGGGACTTTTCGGATCTTTCGAACCTGGAAAAGACCCTACGGTTATCGTAATTGGAAAGACTATAGGAAAGAGATTAACCCTAAAGATAGCTTCATTTTTTGCCACTTTTGGAAAAACCCTTAAGGAGAGAGAAAGAGAAGGGAGAGATGGAGAGAAAGAGGAGAAAGTAGCGAGTCTTCGCAGTTGCTGCCCTCCCCCAGATCCTCATTCTATTGTGTATTTCTTTCGTCTTGTTGTTCTTTTCTTTGAATATGAGATGAATATGAATATATGCATGGATTTGGGTTTGATTAAGATGTTTTAACTTTCCTTCAGGATTTGACCTTGATTTAATGTTAATTTAGTTATTATTGTGTTGTTGTAATTGGGTGTTGTGATTGATTGTGGTATTTGCATATTTTGGTAATAAATCGAGAGGGTAAACTAGAAAAAATGATTAGATCGAGTTAATGACAATTACGCAATCTAATTGATCACGCAATCAATCTAGTCGATTATTATATGGGGAGAGATCCCATATGAGACATGATTATTTATTAGAGGGCTTAAGATCTAATTAGAATTGTGGGTCTTTTGTTAATTGAGAGATTGCAAATTCTATAATTTAATTAAGGTTAATGAATTAGGGTTCGTGAATATAACTCGAGAGAGAGTGATCATCCCTTTGATAATCTATAACTGACACCCCGTTAACACTTAAAGGACTAGGTTAGCATTAATAATAGGAAGAATCCTCTCTCCCATAATATGATAATTTTCCTTGATTGATTTCCATTGTGAATTTTGTGTTCACAATTTTAATTCCTTTTGTGTTAAATTCCTGAATTTCATTCCCGCTAATCAAATTCCCTTGTTTAATTTCTTGTTCAAATTTACTTTCATTTTAATAATTTTCTAGCCTTAGATAACCTTATTAGATTAATTCACCCTCCTCGTGGGATCAACCCTTCACTTACTATAAATCACCACCTGTGCACTTGCGGTATTTGAGGGCTATAAATTTATAAAGCTCGACATCACAATCAAGTTTTTGGCGTTATTGCTGGGGAGGTGTAGGATTAGTCTAATTCTTTTAGTCTAAGGATTAAGAAAAAAGAAAAAGAGATGGAAGTTTGGGCGCAATGTAGAGACACATCAAGACGTCACAAAACAAGAATGAGACATCTGAAGAGCTAGATACCAAGAAGGGAAAGAATGAACAATAATGGAGGATATGTATATTATAGGGAGCAAAGGACCCTCGTGGACTTCAATGAAGCATAATTTAGTTGAGGAAGTCATCATCCTTATCTGAACACGTACAATCCGGGGTGGCATAACTACTCATATTTTTGTTGGTCTAACAATGTAAAGACTCCCATGGGACATCAAAACCTATTAGGATTTCAGCAAGATTTGTCCAGTTCATAGGATTTTAAAGTGGAAAAGATCCTGGTGATTGAACCTAAGTTTGCTATATTATTTATTGACATTTTCATAGTTTTTGTTATACTTTTCGGCTCCTTTTGTTTAATATTGTGCTTAATTTGATCTAAGAGTGCCTGTTTTGAATTAATGTGATTTGAGGGTCAAATTGTCATAATTAATTAACAATTGCACTCCTTTAAATTGTAGGACAA
>JANZXV010000001.1:10201434-10212042 GCA_027576455.1 Erythroxylum roigii | reverse complement strand
TCATAAATCTGATGATGCTACACATGTTGCTGATTTGTTTTTTAGGGATGTTGTTAGGTTGCATGGCATTCCTAGAATTAGACCCCACTGATGACCCACTAAGGTTTGGGTTGTAGGTTTTCTGCTTCATTTCTCCCGTGACCTTGCCCGGGTCATTACTCGTTGTCCCACTAACTGACCCTCCAATGGTCGTTATTCCTTGAACTTTAAAAACTATACTACTGCGTCTCTGTATGCAATTTGTAAAATTTCCAGTCATGGAAGAATTTCTTCCATACATCACCAGCAGTTCATCCTCAATATCGCGAGCAATTTCCATTGCACGTAAGATTGTAGTAGGTTGCATTGATCGTACCTGATACCTCACTTCTGGTTTGAGGCCACCCAAAAAATATCCTAACAGCTGCTCCTCCGAAGCCTCAGGTATTTGTGCCACCAACATTTCGAACGCCCGCAAATATTCCTTCATTGACCCAACTTGTTGTATGGATGTTAGTCTTTCATAAACGTTTCCCTGACTGCCTTCTCCGAAACGCTACAGTAGAGTGGGAATGAGTGTGTTCCATGTCAACGTCGGACTCTTTTTAAGCAGGAAGCAAAACGAATGCACTGCCGCCCCTTCCATGCTGATGAAGGTTAGTTGCATCTTTTCATCCTCCTTGATGCGGTGGAACTCAAAAAACTTCTCCTCTCGAGCCACCCAACCCAACGCATGCGTTTTGTTGAATATGGGGTGTTCAACTTTCTTGACCCAAGGTCGACTCTCATGGTCCTTCTCACCTTCAATGTCCTCCCCTCCGCTAGCCTCCGAAGATGCTTTGTTGCTCGACCCTTGTTGTTGCATCAAGTAAGTCAAGATGGCTTCCAAACGACCCATGTCGTTCTTGACTTTCATCAAGTCTGCAACTTGCTCCCCCATGGTTCTCTCAATTTTGGCAATAGAGTCTTCCAATTTTCCTACACGTGACTCCATGGATCCGACAGGTCGGATCAAATTGTTAGGTAACAATTTAACTAAATGTACTGAAGTGTTAGATAACACTAGATAAAGAGCAACAACTCAGTTTCATTCAGAAACAAGAAGGAAGAACCTTCTTCATAAGGGACAACTCCCTTACATTCTCAGGAAAACTTTCGAGAGATATTTCCAAACTACTGCCTATCTCCTCTTCCTTCATAAACTATACTTTTATATCTCCTTATTCTAACTAACATATCTATCTCTTGCTAACAACCTGATAAAGTATATCTATATCTAACTTTATCGCTATTGTTATTGATATCTAAATACTACTATCAATGTTTAACTATAACTCTACTGCTTACAGCTTGTCTCTTTTTTTCCATGTATAAACCATCCATTCTCCTCTTCTGTAACCCTTACTCCTAACAGATGGCACTTATGAAATCTTTGTAATCTTACGAGTTCATTATATAATACTTTGTTAGGTTGTAAGCTAACTTGAGCTAACTAGGTAGATGGATATGTATCGTAAGATGTTTTTTTGTATTGCCACTTTTTATTAATGCATTTATTACTTAACTTTCGCAAGAAAAAAGAATGGAATATGATGATTGTGAATTGATTCCTTTTTTGTGCGCATTTATATACTACTATTTTATAAGCCAATCTCAACTCCATCTAAATTCAGCCTTCATAAATAGAAATTGCTTTTCTATTTTTTTTACCATTGCTTTAATGTATCTACTAATCCAGTTTTTTTAAAATCTCCAAAAGAACTTACTTAGAAGTTAAGTTAATTACTAGAATTTCTAACTCTTAATCCTATGCTGTGTACACAAATTAAATGAAAGATTGTGTCATGGCACCTTTGTATAGCTAGAAGAGAGTGGCACTACGTAGTGTGTACATTGACAAACTACAGAAGTAATGGATTACATTATGTCTCTTGTTCTTGTAATAATATTTGCAATAAGTATGTGTTCATTTGTTTTGATACCACAAAATGACCAGCAGTTTGTATATAATATATGAGTAGTGATTTTGGAATGTGTCCCTTTTGAATTCTAGATGTCAATCCTGGTTTCTTCTGAAATATAATTGTAAATCTTAAACATGACGAATATTTTAGATGTCAACTGATTTTGTATTGGTTCTTGAATTGATAAGAGCTTCTGGTGTTTAATTGAAGAGGAGACGAAATTGCTCAATTTTGTTATTATGCTTATAGGAAATAACACATGGGACAGATTCGAGCTTCTTAACCCGGTTTTGACTTTCAATAGAGAGCTTTACTCACAAGATCCTTTTGATCACGTACTATTAGGCTTCTTTAGTGAAGGGTACATTTTTTTGGATACAATGGATAAGAAAAATCAAAACACCCTAACTACGGCAACGATCTGCGATATAAAAGACCATGCTGGTCACGGTGAAGTTAAACCCTGATGAGATGCGGAGGTTCTTGCAGAAAATACATTCCGGGTTGTGAGAGCGCTACGAGGGAGGCCAAACTGTCCGCACATTGGTTTCCTTTCCCTATACACGTGCTGGATCTTCACTTCCCACGTACGGTAGATGAGATCCCGGGTACCTGTCACCAAAAAAGAAAGCTCATTAGATTGTGTAAACGCGGAAGAAAGGATATTGATAACCTCTAACGAGTCCACTTCGACTATCACTCGTCGATATCCAAGCGTCCAGGTCATGCGGAGTCCTGAATGGACGCCCCAGAGTTCGGCAGCTAAGGGCAAGGCACTGCCAATGTGATGTAGGAATCCCCCTTGCCATTGCCCATGGCAATCTCTAAGCAGCCCGCCAGTTGCCGCTACACTAAAATTCTGTTTGACCACTCCGTCGATATTAAGCTTGATCCATCTCTCCATAGGTTTGGTCCAGCTCGTAATCTAACCAGCGGGTAAACCATGATCTCGAAAAACACAATTTTCAACTAAGCGAGCTCTAACTATCTAGTTGGTGTAGTCAAGGATAAGCTTGGCCCCGTCTGTTGGCTACTCAAACTCAGTCTTAAAGATGCTTTTGTTTCGCCATCGCTATAAGGACCAGTAGGAGATGCCAAAGATTATGGCCCAGGGAAGGGTACATTTTTATGTATTAGGCTTTTATGCAGTTTTGACCGAAATGATCATAATTTAAAAGCATGACAACAAAACAAAAATTTGTTGAACCAAAAATTAACCAAGCCCCTAGCCAATAATGCTATTAGTTTCCTAAAATATACAGCATGATATATCTTTTCATTCTGAAGATATTAACTTCATTGATTTGGTAGATATCTGAGGCACATATAACACTTATGCTATTGATTTGAAAGAAAGTACAAGAAGTAGAAATCTTCTAACCTTTGATACCTAAAAAAAATGACATTCATATATAAATGAATCAAGGCAAAGTTTCTTGACAATATTACCTGAAATCCTAAATTTTAACACATTCCATTCAAATTAAGAACACGTAAAAATGCATGTATTGAAAAATCGAGACAAGATTCGATCCCATGCGTAATACAATAATTACGAAGCATTTTTTTATTTTGATTTTCCAAAAGTCAAGATCACTTTAAATTCTACAAAATGATTAACATATAAATCATAATAAAGTGTTAATTTTAATTCATACATTATTTTGAAGCTTGACAATTTTTTTGTTGTATCCCTTGAATCATTTTTGAAACTAGCTCATCTCAACCAATGTAGCGGCACAAATGTAACTTCTAACAGTATTCACAGAACGAATTTTAGATATTGTAGTAATTTATTTCAACTTAAATTTTATTTCAATTAAACTTTAATTAAAATTACTAATAATTATAATTAGATATCAGTTATGACAAAATAGAATCTAATATCTCATATTAACCCTTATTTATTAAATATTTCATATTTAATTATAAAATTTTTCAAGCTTTACAATCAAGTCCAACTTGATTAAAATACTTTTTTCTCTTCAACCTATTCTTTATGTATGACTCATTAGGTTCCTAAATACGTTGAGAATGGATCGAAATTATAACCCTAAATCATATTTAGAATTAGATAAATTAAACTCCTTTAAGTTATCTGTAATTATCTAATTAAATAATTTATACTCATAGATCAAGATTGACATATAGTAATACATCATGATCACTCAAATATTTAAGAATGTAAAAGTAATTTTGATTAACCTTTATGTGCATAATTTTTCATATCATTCAATCATTTCATTATATGAAAATCTAATTAGACATAAAGCATGAAATTAATGTCTATTATATTTTCAATCTAATTGTGTGAATTCTCTATCATTAGTAATTGATTCAATTAATGACATATGAAAACTATTTTCAAAGTGTCATTCCACTTTGGCGAAGAATTTTTTGAATCAATATTAATCGAGAACAACAAAATATTCTTTGTAATTACTTTAGGGTGACAAATCCTATATTAATCCTTAAGCTACTTCATATAGTTTATGTTACATTCAATTACTAGCAAATGAGCTACCCTTAACTAGAATATGTTATAAATAGTATCAAAATATAGCAATTCCGATATGAGATAATTTTGGTGATCTTAAGTCAAAGAATAACTTATACAATCATCAAATATACAAATAATATTCCAAATGAAATTATCATTTGAAGTCAGTTTAATGAACTTATTCTCTAATAAGTATTCACGTGTTTGTTTAAATGTCTCCATACTTTACTCTATAAGATCAACTACTTCTTTTATAAGAAAAAATCATAACGTATATTAGTCTTTTTATACTCTATTAATATTCAGTCTTAATAGAATAATAACTAAAAATAATACATCAATGTAATATGAATCACATAATTATGATGTTATCATAATTTCACCGACAATATATACTTATCTCATTGATTTTGTTACATATATCTGAATACGTATAAGATACAAAATATTTTAAATTATTATATCACTAGAATACAACCACTGATTGACTAAAGATATAAACCAACCGCATGAGACATGAAATTCTTACCCATTGGTTTCTCTAAACATCAACCATCAGCCTATGGAGCTTTGTGTCACCTGTCGGCGAAGTGAAAGACATGCTTTTCTAAAAGTCGAAGGACATGGTGTCCTGGGTGGTCATGATGAAGATGGTTGTTCTCTTGCGACGACATAAACTGGTCATGTTATTTAACAACATATGTCCTTTCGAAGAATACTCTCTAGGCCTGAAATACTTTTCCAAAAAGGAAAAAAAAATTAGGCATGAAATTGCTGATCGATACGAGAGACTTACGTTTTGAGAAGTTCCCTGTAATCAGCAAAGGCAAAGAAGCATGGTAACTTCATTCTTCACTATCAAATCAGCCTCTTAAGTTCTTGGATGACAGATAAGGACAAACAACAACGATAGTACCCGACAGGATAATGACGAGATTGATAGAAGCGACTATCTCCTTTTACTGTTCTGAAAAGTGCTTTGCTTCACTAATTTGAGTTCTAAGCTCAGTCAACATGTTCTAATAACATGGTACCGCATCCTTACGTAGTGCTCTTTATTGAAAAACAGGGGGAAAAAAAAAAAAGACGAGCTTTTAAGAGTAATCACCATGTGAATAGTTGTAGTGCTTGCTTGACAAAGTTATGCAACTTTACGGGTTGGTCTACAAATAGTTCTGAACAGGAAATTATAAGTTAAGAACATTGTGTATTATTGAATTCCTCCTGAAACATGAGGATAAATTCTCCTTATTTTACAACAGATGACTACAGGAGCAAAGTATCGTGCTTCTTCATTTCCGGCATCCAAGAATGTGACTTTAATTTTGGTGTTGGGATTTGTAAATCTCAACTCCTGAGGTGCCTGCAGTTAGTGGGCACATCCTGATGGCAAATGAGTATGGAACAGCAGGAACCAGATACTTGTCATGGACACAAGGTGTCCAACTATCATCTCCAGCCAAACCCATATGTTTGTGGTCAAGATGCACCTGCAGCCCAAGCACAGTAACCCATCAAAACCAAAACAAACAGCCCCGTAATAAAGACATTGTAAAAAGTAAGCAAAGTATCCGTCTCTCTATTCTCTCAAATACAAGTCCTGCCTTTGTTGGCACATAATTCAACTTAGCACTGCAAAGGTATTTTTGTAATGATCATATCAGAAACTTGTCTACTGGGAGAACGAAATCTCTTGCATCAATTTACCTCGATGTCATTTCCCTCAACAAGTTCTTCATTATGTGTTGCCCGGTCAAGTTCCGCTGTAGAATAGTAACTAGCGCTCATTTGCATAGGTGGAGAGCTGCCATACATAGAAGCGAAAATTCCTACATTGTCTTTGTTCCGAAATGTCACCCATCTAACATCTGCCCTTCCAGAACATTCCCCAGGAACAATGTAAGGAACATGCAAATCCCCCACATTCTGTTCATAGATCCCAACATGGGCTGCTGCTTTCCTATCAGGATAGCATTCAAATGGTCCTCTTCCATACCACCGAACCTTGTCCATTGATTTTTCCAGGTGAAATTCAACCCCCACACGTGGCAAAGGTGGAAGATCAGAACTTGGAAATACATTGGATTCGATTACCAAGTCACCAGAACCATATATTGCATAAATCATGTCAACTTTTAATAAAGGCCTTGAATTTCCGGATTCAGACATCTGCTCACGCCTTGGAGCACCAATATAAACTGCCTTTATTTTTACTTCGTGATTTGTTGCATCTAGTACTGTACAGTTTTCTGTGTGAAACACAAGACTGTCGATCTGAGCTGCTTTCCACCTGGAGTAATAACTATCATTACCACCCCCTTTGTCATTGTCTGTCGGGGCCCGCCAGAAGCACGGAAATATGCCTTCGGTCAGAAGGGGAATGCCTTCAACCTGTAATTGCACAAACCATAAAAGCTCACAAAACAATCTCTGTTTGAGAAGCAAAATGGAAGAGCTATGTTGTATGCTGATTACTCGAGTACAACAGAGAAAGATGATGAAATTGATTGTAAAGGCTATATCCGAAGTTTAACATATCTAGATTTCATATCACCACTGCAGGCGGAAAGAAAGGAATCAACTAAACAGAATGACTACAATTCACAAAGGCATACCCTCCAGCTTTGAACAGCTCCTGATCTAATGTTGAATGTCATGTCCCACATCTGCCCACTGAGAGTAACTATATCCCCAACAGTTTCACTATGAATTTTAGCCTCTGTAGCTTTCAATGCCTGGAGTTAGTGACATTTTTATGCCAGAATATCAGATGGGATATAATATATGTGAAAAATAAAGGTAGGCAAAATTCAGAATAAGCAATTACAGGGGTTACGATCTCCCTTCTTGTAGGCAACTGGATTTGTGTAGACGAAATAACATGGCCAGCCTCAACCCAGCGTGTGGAATGCAGAAGCTTAGTAGACACTGTCAAAAACATTTCTTCTACAAGACATGAAGCCCAAAGAGCATACCATGGTCCTGACTCCCAATCTATGCTACAACTGCTCTGAGGCTTTATCATTGGAAGAGACAAAATTCCAGAGCCAAGTTCCTCTCCATTTCCATGGAGAACCCAAACAAACCCATATCCTTGTGTTGTATCATAGAAGTGGGTGTTGCTTATCTGCATATTTGAATTTCCATGTGGTGAGCCAGAGATTGGTTTGAGAACTAGAACAGAAGAAAACAAGTAAAAATTGCACACCTGCAGTGTGTTTTCCCGTAAACAAACCTTGATGGGCTGATAGACATATTTGACCTCTGAAAATGATAATCAGTACTATAAGTTTCAATGCAAACTTAAGTCGAGGAAATGAAAAAATAGGACCAAAATGCATACACCAAACATTGAAATTACCATGCAAACCGGGATGAGGAGTTCTATCTGGCCAAACAAGACCATTCAAACAGAAGTTCAAATCGTTTGGCGAATCCCCAAAGTCACCTCCATATGCCCAGTTTTTATTTCCATCCGCACTTTCCTTCAGTAAACCCTGCATGTGAATGCCAATAAATAATTTTAAAACACAAAAAGACTCCCAAAAGGAAATTTCCTTCAAATAGACTTGTTGACTGTGCTCTAAATCACAGATTGGGCCACAGAGCAGACAGCAAAGTACTGAAATGTTAATAGGATAACAATTGCATATTTTCATTATTTAATGATGGAGAAAATTTGCCTGCATAAAACCAAATTAAAAATAGAAAAGCGATTCATAAACCAACCACCAGAAGCAGGCAAATGCTTGCTCATTCACAGCACTGATGGATAGTTCACTTGTCTTCAAAACAAAACTAAAATTTATAATTCACATAATTCACCTAAATAAAAGAACAATAAACTATTACAAGAATGGATTTAATCAAATATTTTTCTACAATAGGACGCGAATGTGTTTGTTAGTAAACAACCAAATTTTATACAATGCAGCTAAGATACAACTCGGAGAACATTCCTTGTAAGATGTGCCAATGAAAATGGAATGCCAATTGTTTGAATATGTAATTATCAAGGAATCATTCAATCCAAAAGCTTAAGCTGACAAGTAAGGCTCAGAAAATGGATTATAGATTATCCTAACATGTTCTCTCATGCAAAGTGTGGATAAATACATTAGAAACGAGAGAAGTGCAACTTGAACTCAAGGTCTCGCCACTATACAATGTCAAGCAACTTTTCAGCTCAAGAGTTTTTTTAGGGGTCGATGGATCACTGATTAGTCTAATGATTCATTAAACATGTACACATGTACAGGGACCTAAGGTACCTAAACCATGTCATTATTCTCCCATATGTTGTATGATAAAAGTATTCTAAACCTGGTCAGCCCATTCCCAGATTAAGCCGCCTTGGAGACCAAATGTGCTGTCAATTGCTTCCCAATATTCATGCAAGTTTCCATTGCTATTTCCCATTGAATGAGAATACCTATCATTTTGCATCATGTATATGCTTCAGTTAACCAAAAAGCTTAATACATAGGACAACACTGTAGATTAGAAATGCGACTAGTACATTAGAGAAAAACTTTAAAACTTGAGAAGAAAAAGAAATCATATACTCGCATAATATCACAGGACGTGGTTCACTTGGATCCTTAGCAATTTTCACCATGTCCCAGACACGCATATACATGGGACATACTATATCAGTTGACGGAGTACGAGATCCACCTCCTTCATAGTGTAATAACCTGGATGTGTCCTTTCCCCGGATCCAACCTAGATATTTTACAGTACACCAAGGTGAGCAAAAAAGAAAAGGGAAAAATGGAACAATTAAACAATTAAACAAAACCATGCTTTGGTAACAGAATCAACTCCAATAATATATTACCCAAATTTTCCCAAGGTATATGCTAAGAAAGTATCTGCTTTGTGCAATTTAAGCTTGGAGCCAAATTAAATCCACAAATCATATGTTATACAGAATAAAGTGGACTTTCAATTCAAAATAAGTTCTTCTGAAACAATTGCCTAAAAATAGTACATATCATTCTTGCAACTGGAATCCCACTGGTTTGCAATAAAATTGCAATCACATTGGTGTCTCTCCAGTGAGTAAAAATCAAGGTTTATTACAGCACAAATACATGCCCCATAGACAGAATGATGTAATACAGTAAAGCGGGTTTTTGTAATATTTTTCAGAGAGAAACTTTAAGTTTCCCAAAAGAATCTCTTCTGGATTAGAACATCCTTTGCATGATGAAGACAAAGCATAAAACTATGGCTCGCTATTTTCCAATACTTCTTGGAACTGTCTAGATTTTAATTGCAGAAGCACCTGATTCAAGAATATATAGAATACTTATCTCATACCAGCTGCAGCAGAGTGATTAGGTCCATATGAGGCCTCATTTCCCAAGGACCAAGCTATTATGCATGCATGGTTTTTGTCCCTCTCTACCATCCCTACCACACGATCCAACATTGCAGCAGCCCAACTTGTTTCTGAAGTAGGATGCTTCAGGTGTCCACACAGATGAAAACCATGAGTCTCAATGTTGGCTTCATCAATCAAGTACATGCCAAAAAGATCACACAACTCGTACCACCGGGGATGCTGTGGATAATGGCTGTTTCTAACAGCATTAATATTGTTTTGCTTCATTAGAACCAAATCCTGTGCAATGAATTGTTAATGAGATATCATAGTAATAAAATTAGTGTCAACTTATCATGGAAGAAATAATCCAGGAGTAAGTGCAAAGAGAGACCTTAATCATGCATGACTCTATGTTTGTCTTGCCCACACGCGGATGATGTTCATGCCTGTTCACACCTCTTATTATTACCGCCTTTCCATTAACAAGTAACTGTTTGTGGGCCTTTGATACCTCTCTTATTCCCACTAAGCATGATTCACAGTCCACAACGTTCCCAGATGTGTCTTTGAGGGTTAGAACCAGGACATAAAGATTTGGCTGTAAAAACACATGAAAGTTCACAAAGTGACAAGAGTACAGGAAATAATTCAATCACATAGATAATAGACTATGCAAGAGAGAACACATAAAAGGAATATAATGAGATAACAAAATTTAAGAATGCTTGAATCTTGAAAGTATGTTTGGACTGCTTGTGTTAGGTACCTGACCTTAGAATAATAGGGTATTACTATATTATTGCAGTATAACTATGGTGTGTACACCACTATCC
>JANZXV010000001.1:10180698-10193133 GCA_027576455.1 Erythroxylum roigii | reverse complement strand
GGAGTCAATCCTCAGGAAACAACTTGGGAATTCCCCTATGAGCTTCAACAATGTTTTCCATCTCACAACCTTGTCGACATGGTTCTATAGGGAGGGAAACTTGTTATGGTTTTAATTGCGAGGGAGTCGATGAAGTGAACTGGATTGTTGTTTTATGGACAATTTAGTTCTAAATGATACTACACCATACTGTTAAGCTAATAAAGTTAGACTGGCTATGTGATAGCCCATGATTGGTTGTGTTGTAACAGACTGTTAGTAGGAGTTGTTCACCAAACTTTCTCTTCAATATTCTCTCTCCTCTTCTGGGCAATTCTTTTTCATTCCTGAACTCCATTTGTTAGTGTAACAGATTTATATGTTAGACACCTCCTTATACATAAATGTTTCTTAGGAAATAAATGTACCTAATAATACCAAAGCAACTGGGTAACATAAGGTAGACAAACGTATCATAAATAAGCAAATGGTCAACAATAGATAGCAATAATATAGCCATGAAACTAGCATAAACAGAGTAGCCCAACAATGCAGTGAATTATTGTATTAGTTCTGTAACAGCATCCTAATCACAAGCCCTAGTTCTATAACAGCATCCTAATCACAATTTCTGCCTAACATCAGTGACCTCCATGAACTACCCCAAATTTCCAAAAGCTCAAACACAAAATAACTCACCATCAGTTAAAGTAACAAACAAAGAGAACAATGATCCGATGTAACAAGATAGCAGGATATGGGTTATTGAGATAGGTATTTTACATAGCAGATTGTACCAAATAGGTCCTCAAAAAATTATTCAAATAGTTCAATTATCCCTCAAATTTATTTTAGTTCAATTTAAACCTCAACATTCTACTTTAGTAATAAATCAACACAAAAAATCAGACACTATTCTTGTGGCAAGTTAAGTTTAGTTTTAGATGTTAGGGTAAAAGACATAAACCATCCCTATGTTTTTCTTGATTCTGTTAAGAACTCACTATAGGTTAATATCCTAAAAATAACTCCTCATACTTTGTGAAATGGATATGTACACTCATTTCATTAGTTTTTCCGTTAAAAACTTGATGGAACTGACACATTGAATAATTTGAAGCATTCCACATGTCAGTTCAGTAGAAAAAGTTAACAGAAAATTAACACAAGAGTTGTGTATGTCCATTTTAACAAAGTATAAAATCTTTTATTAGAACATTAAACAAGAGGATTTTTTCAAGAAGAAATTATATCAAAGAGGAGGTGCCTGTCTTTGTTCCTAGATATTAATTCCAGCGTCATGTTTCTTTCTCCATATCCTTATTCAGAATTCTTTTCTTAATAACATAATACGAGCAAACCATCTTGTTCAATGAAAAAGCAAGAGATGACTTAACACTACAAATTGTAAAGATAATTTGAAGTTAAAGTGACATACTGAAAGAGGTCAGAGCATAAAATTTCAACAAGGACTAGAATTAGGTTAAAGACTCGAAATGGACATAATAAATAACAACAACAGACTACCTATGGAGGAGATATCTGGATATTTTTTGGTCATGATAGACCATAGCAATGGATAAAGATACTTTCTATTAGCCTTTTTTGAAGCAAGTTGTGCCATGAAGCATTCAAAATGAAATATGAGCTAGGTAACAGGAAAAACCAAATGCCAAGATTTATGTCACTACTAATTGCTCAAATTTGAACTTCCTATTGGATTAACAAAAACAATTGGAGGCATGATTTAGTAGTGGTAGTTGACATATTATTGAACATTTGTAGCATGTTGCAAGGCCTTTTCCTTGGAAAAGGCAAGTATCTTTGGGCTTCCCCAGATTGCTATATTCAAGTGAAGACGTGAAATTTACTACTATTATTGGAATTTTGTAAGTTAGTGAATAATAAAGCTGCATTTTTTAAAAAACTTCATCATCAAATAGATGGACATACAGAAGTGATGAATTTGGAGCTTAGGAGATGTTTGGCAGGTCACAATGTTAATAAATGCTATAAAATTCTTCCAATGGCTGAATTCTAACATAATGGTTCAATTAATAAGTTGAATCAGCAAATATCTTTTGAAATCATTCTCAAGATTCAGATGCATCAGCCCATTGATTATATTTCTCAACCATATGATTCAAGCAGTAGCAAAGGTCTTGTTAAGCCAGATGGGACATGATTGATAAGCTGGGGAGAAAATAGCAACCAGCAATCTTGTATTACAAAGGTAAAGCTAATTTGCATTGTCACATCGAGAAATTTGGTGTAGATATTGTCAAGTTCAGGATTCTGAAAGAACTCTCAGAATCTGAGAGATTTCTTACTGAACTTTTATTAAGTGTATTGACAATTTCTGTCAAATAACAAGTAGTATGCAGCCAACTTCGAGAGGGCTACTCTCTCCAGCCTAAGGCTCACAGAATCCTCTTAGTAATTGTCTACCTCCCCTCTCAATCATTACAGTATTTATATTAACTAACTTCTTACGTCAGCAATAACAAACTCCCTACTCACTCCCCTCCCACATGCACGTAACCATTCCCAGCCCCTGACCATAACAGAACATGGTCACTTACTCTATTATCCTTCCCTTCCCCCTTCTAGAATAGACCTTAGTGATAGGAGGCCTAACACTGCTCCCCCCCATAAGTTGCACCTTGTCCTCAAGGTGAAAGTCTGGAAATTGGTCCACAATGTCATCAAACCTTTCCCATGTAGACTCTGAATCTGCTAAGCCTGCCCACTTGATCAAAACTTCCAATCCCTTCGATCCTCCTAGTGGTCTTACTGTTAAGACTTGTTCAGGTTGTACCAATGACTCTCCCCCCCCTGGCCATCTATCCGGTAAAATCAGCTGAGTTTTATCCTCTCCTACCACGGCTTTCAGCTGTGATACATGGAAGACCGGATGAATTCGGGCTGATTCGGGTAATTGCAATTCATATGCCACTTCTCCAATTCTTCTCAACACTCGGAATGGACCGAAGTAACGAGGGGCCAGCTTCTCACTCACTCTTCTTGCTACCGTTACTTGCCTATAAGGAGCAAGTTTCAGCCATACCAAGTCTCCCACTTGGAAAACCACTTCTCTCCTATGCTGATCAGCCTTGTTTTTCATGTCATTTTGGGCCTTCGATAAGTGCTGCTTGATCTTAGACAAATAGTGGTCCCTTTGTTGAAGCAATATATCAACCGAGTCCATTCTTGAACCCCTTGATTCCATCTGAAACATGGGAGGAGGATCCCTTCCATATAATACCTTGAAAGGTGTAGTCTTTAGAGCTACATGATAGGAAGTATTGTAACAGAATTCAGCCCAGCCTAACCATTTTGCCCATTGCTTGGGGGTATCTCCTGCAAGGCACCTCAAATAAGCTTCTACTGATCTATTCACCACCTCCGTAGCACCATCAGTTTGAGGATGATAGGAGGAGCTGAATTTTAAGGCGGTTCCATGCATCTTGAAAAGTTCTCCCCAGAATTTGCTCACAAAAACCTTGTCGCGGTCAGAAACTATCGATCTAGGAAATCCATGTAGCCTCACGATTTCCTTGATGAATACTTCAGCCACTGATTGTGCCGTGTATGGGTGCTTAAGGGGTAAGAAATGAGCATACTTGCTCAACCTATCCACAACCACTAAGATGGATGTATATCCAAGGGATTTAGGAAGCCCTTCGATAAAATCCATAGTGATATCCTCCCAGACCCGGTTTGGAATTGCAAGTGGCTGCAATAGACCTGCTGGAGATAATGTTAAGTACTTATTCTGCTGACATGTTAAACAAGCTGCGACAAATCGATAGATTTCTTGCTTCATGCCCTCCCAATATAACTCTCTAGAAATGCGCTTGTATGTTTTTAATGGCCCCCCATGCCCTCCCAAATGACTCTCATGAGCATCCTTCAAAATTTTAGTGATAAAGGCAGAAGTCTTAGGGATTACCAATCTGTCCTTGTAGTAAAGTCTGCCTTGTTTCACCATATATGGGGGCTTGAATCCTGGATCCCTACTGACAGCTTCAGCCAATTCCTTCAGCTTGTCATCAGCTGCGATTTCCCTCAAGATTACCTCCATATCAATGCATTTATAGGCCATGACAGTCCGCAACTCCACCTCATACTGCACTCGTGATAGAGCATCAGCCACCCTATTCTCCCTACCCGGTTTATACTCAATAGTGAAGTCAAAACCCAACAATTTGGTAATCCATTTCTGGTAATCAGGGTGAATCTCACGTTGCTCTAGCAGAAATTTTAATGGTTTCTGATCGGTCCGAATAACAAATCTATGGCCTAGGAGGTAAGATCTCCACTTCCGGACAGCCAACACAATAGCCATAAGCTCCCTTTCATAAGCAGATTGCCCCTTTCTTTCTGCTGACATAGATTGGCTATAATAGGCAATCGGTCGATTATTTTGCATAAGCACCGCTCCCACTCCTGAGGCTGAAGCATCAGTCTCCATAATGAAGAGTTGGTTGAAGTCGGGTAGTGCTAAGACGGGCATAGTGGTCATGGCCTGTTTCAGATTATTGAAAGCCCTCTCCGCCTCCACTGTCCATTTAAAATTGTTCTTCTTGAGTAGTTGTGTCAATGGCCATGCAATGTGGCTGTACCCCTTTACAAATTTCCGGTAGTACCCCGTCAATCCTAAGAATCCCCTTAACTCCTTCAAGGTTTCTGGTTTAGGCCACCTTAACATGGCCTCAATTTTGGACTGGTCAGCTGCCACCCCTTGTTTAGAAACAATGTGACCCAGGTACTCTAAGTGAGGCTGTCCAAATACACACTTCTTAAGGTTGGCAAATAGCTTCTGCTCCTCCAAAATCCTCAAAGTCTCCCTTAAATGTCGTAGGTGCTCATCTTCACTCTTGCTGTAAACTAAGATGTCATCAAAGAAGACTAGTATAAATCTTCTAAGGTGGGGTTTAAATATCTGGTTCATCAAGGATTGAAATGTAGCCGGGGCATTTGTCAAACCGAAGGGCATTACTAGAAATTCATAATGCCCTTCATGAGTGCGAAATGCGGTTTTCTCAATGTCCTCCTCCCTCATCCTTATTTGATGATAATCGGACTTCAAATCGATTTTAGAAAAGATGACAGCCCCATTTAACTCATCCATCAACTCTTCTATTATGGGTATCGGAAACTTATCACTTATCGTCACCTTGTTTAATGCTCGATAATCTACACAAAAACGCCACCCTCCATCTTTTTTCTTAACTAATAAAACTGGACTTGCATATGGGGATGTGCTAGTTTGAATGATACCCGAGTCTAACATCTCTTTGACCAGCCTCTCAATCTCATTCTTTTGAAAATGTGGGTATTTGTAGGGGCGTACCCGAACTGGTCCTTCACCTTCTAGCAAATGGATGTGATGTTCTCTCCCTCTCCTTGGAGGTAGTGTCTGTGGCCACTGAAAAACCCCTTTAAACTCTTCCAATAAGCTACTGATTTCCGGGTCAGCCAACTTGCTCACTTCCTGAAAGTCTTCCTCTGATTCTGTCATCTGTAGCAAATACACTAGGTCCCCCTCCTTTAGGTCCTTACACAAGGATTTAGCACTCACCAAAGACTTCGATAAGTTGGGATCTCCTTTAATAATAATTTCCTTCTCTCCCACTTTCATTTTCATAGTCAGTGTACACCAATTAGTCAGCACATCTCCTAGGGTTCTCAGCCATTTAATGCCCAGAACAACATCTATGCTGCCCAACTTCATAGGTAAGAAGTCTTCACAAATTTCCAGCCCCTGTATCTTCAAATTCAGCTTCCTATAGATGCCACTTCCTGCTATCTTGTCTCCATTTCCCACTACTATTTCATACTTGCCCGTGGGATCCCATTTGGAGCTCCAACTTTCTGCTAATTCTTTTGAAACGAAGTTATGGGTCGCCCCACTGTCAATGAGGATCACCACAGACTCTCCTTCCAGCACCCCTACCACCTTCATCGTCTTGGGTAGTGTTAACCCTGCTGCTGACCCAGCTGAAAGCTCAACATTCTGCAACTCTCCTTCCTGCTCCTCTTCCTCTTCCTCACTATCCAGCTTATCGGCTTCCATTTCTTCATCTAGGACAGTGATAACTTTCAGATCTATCTTTTTACACTGGTGGCCTATTGTGTATTTCTCGTCACATTTAAAACAGAGCCCCAATCTCCTCTTCTCTTGTAGCTCACTAAAAGACAAGCGTTTAAAGTTACCTTCCCCCTTGTCGGCAGCATTGGCCCTTCCTGTTTTAGCCCCACTTTTCTCATGCTCTCCAGCTGTATCCCATACCTTGGGTCCCCCATAACCGATTGATCTATTGCCTCCCATGACCCTGTTTCGCCCAAGTATTTTATTCTTTTCTTCAATTTGTTGGGCTAACATCATCATCCTATTCAAACTTCTAGGATTAGCAATCAAAAGCTCCACTCTAATCTCCTTTGTCAACCCATTCAAAAAGGAACTCTCCAAGACTTCCTCCGGTAATTCCGGTAATGGGGCAGCTAGCTCCTCAAATCTGCCTATATATTCATCTACCGTGCCTGTTTGTTTGATGGCCAACAAACGCTGACATGGTGTCCCCTCTTGGATGGGTCTGAATTTTTGAACCAACAATTCCTTACATTCTTCCCAGTTCCTGATCGGTCTACGGCCTTCCACCCATCTAAACCAAGCCAAAGCCCTCTTCTCCATGCTGAGGGAGACCAGCTCCATTTTCTCTCTGTCATTAAATCTCCCCACCGAAAAAAAACGTTCCACTCTATAAATCCATCCATCGGGATCGTTCCCATCAAACACCGGCATCTCCACCTGCCTAGTGCGACAGTCCCTCCGATGCTCCCCAGGTCGCGCAAACCCAGGTGGTGGCTCCTCCAAATAACTTCTCCATTCTTCTCTCGGAGGTTCAGGTTCACGATCGTCACCCACGGCCGGCCCACGCCGACCCCCGTCTTGGCGCGCCCACCCCCGGAATGACTCCGGGTGGGTCGGATGGTTCCACCCGTACTCGGGTGGGTGTTCCGTCCGGCCCTCAAAATCCGGTGAGTGTCTCCGACTCCCATTCCCTGGGTCGACCATCGACGTCGGACCCCGACTTCCCCCTGGACCCATGGGGCCCTTCCCTTTGTCCACTCGTGATTCTTCCTCTTTCCGATGATGCCCTGACGTCTCCCCATTCTTACTGGCTTCTCGGTGACTCCTCATCATGGTCACTATTTCACGTAACTCCTTCATTTCGAGCTGCCACTCTTCTTTTTCCAGTCTGCGTTCCTCCCTCAGAAGTTCGAAATGTCTTTGCAACTCTTCTTTTCCCAGTCTGCGTTCCTCCCTCAAAAGTTCGAGATTCTGCTGAACATCTTCCCGTAAATTTTCAATCTCCTTCTCAAGCCCATCTATCCGATTATCCCCCTTCTTATTAGCCATTGTAGGATCTATGCTCTGATACTAGTGATAGAACTCTCAAGAGTTTGAGAGATTTCTTATTGTATAGTATGTAAGTGTAAGGACAATTGCTGTCCGATTACAAGTAGTATGCAGCAATTCGAGAGTGCTGCTCTCTCCAGCCTAAGGCTCTCAATATCTTCTCTACTAATTGTCTGCCTTTTCCCCCCCAATCAATACAGTATTTATCATAACTAACTTCTCTCTCTCCCCCTCACATGCATGTAACAAACTATAACAGAAAGGGTAACTTTACTCAGTTACCCTTCCCTTTCCCTTTTCTAGAATAGACCTTTGTAATTGGAGGTCTAACACTGCTCCCCCCCATAAGAAGCACCTTGTCCTCAAGGTGAAATTCTGGAAATTTTGCCATAATGTCCTCAAACTTTTCCCAAGTCGTCTCCGAATCTGCTAAGCCTTGCCACTTGATCAAGACTTCAAGGCCTGTGGATCCTCCTCGAGGTCTGATTGCTAAGACTTCTTCTGGATGTACTGTCGATCCTTCCTCCCCTTCCCACTTGTCTGGTAGAATGAGCTGATCAGGCTCCTTTCCCACTACGGCTCTCAATTGTGATACATGGAAGATAGGGTGGATCCGAGCTGAATCAAGTAGTTTCAACTCATAGGCCACTTCTCCAATCTTTCTTAACACCCTGAATGGACCAAAGTATCTGGGAGCTAGCTTCTCATTAGCTCTTCTCATTACCGTCTGTTGTCTATAAGGGGCTAGCTTCAACCAAACCTGGTCTCCTACTGCAAAAGTCACCTCCCTTCTGTGTTTATCAGCCCTATGCTTCATATCATTCTGTGCCTTGGCTAAGTGGTGTTTAATCTTGGCCAAGTAATAATCCGTTTGCTGTAATAAGACATCAATTGACTCCATGTTGGACACTCTTGATCCCAGCTGAAAAATAGGGGGAGGATCTCTCCCATTTAAAACCTTGAAGGGTGTGGTTTTAAGGGCCACGGGGTAGGAGGTATTGTAGCAATACTCTGCCCATCCTAACCATTTAGCCCACTGCTTAGGAGTGTCCCCTGTTAAACACCGCAAATAGGCCTCCACTGACCTATTTACCACTTCTGTAGCACCATCCGTTTGAGGATGATATGATGAACTAAACTTAAGAGTAGTCCCATGCATTTGGAACAACTCCCCCCAGAACTTACTCATGAAATCCTTATCCCTATCTGAAATGATAGATCTAGGAAATCCATGTAACTTCACGATTTCCTTGATGAACACTTCAGCTACAGTTTGTGCCATATATGGATGCTTGAGTGGTAAAAAATGGGCATACTTACTAAGCCTATCCACCACCACCAAGATATATGAATATCCGAATGATTTGGGAAGGCCTTCAATGAAATCCATCGTTATTTCCTCCCAAACCTGATTAGGTATTGCCAGGGGTTGTAATAACCCTGCTGGTGATAGAGTCAAGTACTTATTCTGTTGACAAGTGAAGCAGGCAGCCACAAACCTATAAACCTCCTTCTTCATTCCTTCCCAATACAGTTCACTGAAGATTCGCTTATACGTTTTTAATGCCCCCCCATGTCCTCCCAAGTGACCTTCATGTCCTCCTTTCAAAATCTGGGCTATAAAGGCAGAAGAACTTGAGATCACCAATCTGTCTTTGTAATAGAGTCGGCCATGTTTAACAGTATAGGGGGGGCCTAAACCCCGGGTCTTCGCTAACCGCTGCCCTCAACTCCATCAGCTTGCTATCTTTGTCTATTTCCTGCAAAATGGCCTCCATGTCGATGACCTTATAGGTCATTATAGTTTGCAATTCTTCTTGGTACTGCACCCTAGAGAGAGCATCGGCCACCTTGTTTTCTTTCCCTGGTTTGTACTCTATGGTGAAAGCAAATCCCATCAACTTGGTGATCCACCTTTGATAATCCGGATGTATCTCCCTCTGCTCTAGTAAAAACTTCAGGGGTTTTTGATCCGTTCGGATGACAAATTGGTGACCAAGGAGGTAAGACCGCCATTTCTTGACAGCCAACACAATGGCCATGAGCTCTCATAAGCTGACTGCCTTTTCTTTTCTGCCGACAATGTCTGGCTGAAATAAGCAATAGGTCTGTTTCCTTGCATCAGTACCGCCCCCACCCCATAAGCTGAAGCATCCGTCTCCAACTCAAAGGGCTGGCTGAAGTCAGGCAAAGCTAGGACAGGTACTGTGGTCATGGCCTGTTTTAAGCTCTGGAAAGCCCTCTCTGCTTCCACTGTCCACTTGAAATTGTTTTTCTTCAGCAGCTGTGTTAGTGGCCACGCAATGTGGCTATATCCTCTAACAAACTTTCGGTAGTACCCTGTTAGCCCCAAGAATCCCCTCAATACTTTCAAGTTTTCTGGTTTGGGCCACCTCAACATAGCAGCAATCTTAGACTGGTCAGCTGCCACCCCTTGAGCTGAAACAATATGGCCTAGGTATTCCAATTGAGTCTGACCAAAAACACATTTTTTGTGATTGGCATACAGTTTCTGCTCCTTCAAAATGTTCAAAAGTCATCCTCAAATGTTTGAGATGCTCCTCCTTACGCCTGCTGTAAATTAAAATGTCGTCAAAAAATACTAGTATGAACTTCCGAAGATGGGGTTTAAAGATCTGATTCATCAAGGATTGAAAAGTTGCTGGGGCATTTGTCAATCCGAAAGGCATCACCACGAACTCATAATGTCCTTCATGAGTTCGAAAAGCGGTTTTCTCAATGTCCTCTTCCTTCATTCTTATTTGATGATAATCCGACTTTAAATCGATCTTCGAAAAAATCACTGCCCCACTTAACTCATCCATCAACTCCTCTATGATAGGTATTGGAAATTTATCACTAACAGTAACCTTGTTAAGGGCCCTATAATCCACACAAAAGCGCCACCCTCCATCCTTCTTCTTGACTAACAGTACAGGGCTAGCGTATGGTGAGGTACTGGGCTGAATGATACCTGATTCTAGCATCTCCTTAACCAGTCTCTCAATCTCGTTCTTCTGGAAGTGAGGGTATTTGTAGGGCCTAACCCTTACGGGTCCTTCACCTTCGAGTAGGTGAATGTGGTGTTCCTTTCCCCTTATTGGTGGTAGAGTTTGTGGCCATTGGAAAACCTCTCCAAACTCCTCCAATATGCTGGTAATATCAGAATCCCCTAGATGAATACTTCCCACCAGATCTGTCCCAAGTTCTTCCATCTGTAACAAGTACACCAAATCCCCTTCCTTGAGATCCTTGCCAATGGATTTGGCACTCACCACCGACTTTGACAATACTGGATCTCCTTTAATGATAACTTCTGTGTCCCCCATTCTGATTTTCATAGTCAGTGTGCACCAATTGCAGAGGACATCTCCTAATGTCCTCAGCCATTTAACTCCCAGAACCGCATCTATGCTGCCCAGTTTCATGGGCAGAAAATCCTCACAGATGTCCACCCCTTGAATCTTCATCTTTAATTTCCGATAAACTCCATTTCCTGCTACTTTCTCTCCATTTCCAACTATAATTTCATACTTTCCAGTTGGATCCCAATTTAAACTCCATTTCATGGCTAAGTCTTTTGAAACAAAGTTATGGGTGGCTCCACTGTCAATAAGGATTACTACGGTCTCCCCTTCCAATTTCCCTTCCACCTTCATTGTCTTGGGCAAGGTTAGCCCAGCTGCCGACCCTGCTGCCAATGCCACATTTTGTAGCTCCACTTCTGACTCCTCTTCCTCTTCGACATTCTCCTGCATCTCTGCTTCCTTCTCTTCATCTAGGATTGCCATCACCTTCAACTCTAACATTTTACATTGATGGCCGAAGGTATACTTCTCATCGCATTTGAAACAAAGTCCCTTTCTCCTTTTATCTTGCAATTCATTAAAAGTCAGGCGTTTAAATTTTCCATCCCCTTTTTCGGTGGCAGTGGCCTTTCCAGGTGTAGTTCCCATTCTCTCATGATCGCCAGCTGTATCCCATATTCTGTTTCCCCCAAAGTCACTTGCCTGATTGCTCCCCATGGTCCTGTTTCCCTTATCACGCCCCAATACTTTATTCTTCTCCTCAATCTGCTGTGCCAAGGTCATAATCCGTGCCAAACTGCTGGGATTGGCTATTATGAGTTCTACTCGGATTTCTTTGGTTAGCCCATTTAAAAAAGCACTCTCAAGCACTTCATCGGGTAACTCATGTAGGGGAGTTGCTAACTCCTCAAACCTCCAAATGTATTCAGCCACTGTTCCCGTTTGTTTACTGGCCAACAAATGTTGACACAGAGTCCCTTCTTGGAAGGGTCGAAATTTGTTAATCAATAGCCCCTTGCATTCCTCCTAGTCTCTCATCGGTCATCGCCCCTCCACCCACCGAAACCAAGCCAAGGCCTTCTTCTCCATACTGAGTGAAACCAGTTACATCTTCTCGCGTTCATTGAACCTTCCTACTGAGAAAAATCGTTCCACTCTATAAATCCATCCATCCGGATCTTCCCCATCAAACATCGGCATCTCCACCTGTCGAGTCCGACAATCTCTTCGGTGTTCCCCCTGTCGCGCAAACCCAGGCGGTGGCTCCTCCATATAGCTTCTCCATTCTTCTCTCGGAGGTTCAGGTTCACGATCGTCACCCACGGCCGGCCCACGCCGACCCCCGTCTTGGCGCGCCCACCCCCGGAATGACTCCGGGTGGGTCGGATGGTTCCACCCGTACTCGGGTGGGTGTTCCGTCCGGCCCTCAAAATCCGGTGAGTGTCTCCGACTCCCATTCCCTGGGTCGACCATCGACGTCGGACCCCGACTTCCCCCTGGACCCATGGGGCCCTTCCCTTTGTCCACTCGTGATTCTTCCTCTTTCCGATGATGCCCTGACGTCTCCCCATTCTTACTGGCTTCTCGGTGACTCCTCATCATGGTCACTATTTCACGTAACTCCTTCATTTCGAGCTGCCACTCTTCTTTTTCCAGTCTGCGTTCCTCCCTCAGAAGTTCGAAATGTCTTTGCAACTCTTCTTTTCCCAGTCTGCGTTCCTC
>JANZXV010000001.1:10148899-10180598 GCA_027576455.1 Erythroxylum roigii | reverse complement strand
GAGGAATCACCATTTGCTACCTTAACTTTTTCATGTCCAGCACACGGAACATATGAATGAAACATATTAAAATCATCAGTCATATGATCTGAAGCTTCAGAATCAACTATCCACTTCTTCCTACCGCTTAAGGATAAAAAGGCTTTTATGATATTACCTCTCATAGTAGCATTAGCAACTGTGCTTGCCTTCTGTTGGTTGCTGTCACTTTGAAGGTTCTGTAGTACTTCCAATAGTTTCCCTAGTGAAATATTCAGCTCAGCTCCTTGTTTCTGACTACCTTCAGATTTTTCTGTTACTCCCTCACTAGATACTTGATAGCCTCGATTTTTTTCCTATTTTTGGTTTCCAATCTAGAGGCTTTCCATGAATGTCCCAACATGTATCTTTGGTGTGGCCACTTTGTTTACAATGCTCACACCCCTTCTTATGATTTTTCTTACTGGATTCACCACGTGATAATAGGGCAGAAGCTTCATTCGTAGATACTGGAGTTACATTTAGTTCCTCTTTTGGTTCCACTTTTAGCATGATTTTCCTACTTGCTGCTTCCCTCCTAACTTCAGAAAATACCTCCTTAGCTGTAGGCAAAGGCAAAGGCATTCTATTGAAGATTCTTCCAAGTTTTTATTGAGACTAGCCAAAAATTCAAAGACTCTCTCCTTTTCAATTTTCTGGTTGTACATCACTGCATCTTCCTTACACCTCCACTCTTCATCTGACAACAGGTCAAGTTCCTGCCACAATGCTATCATTTCAACCCAATATTCTGTAACTTCTCTGTCACCTTGCTTCATTTGCCACAACCTTGTTTTTATCTCATAAATCCGTGATGCATCCTCTTCATCAGAGTAGGACTGTCGCACTCCATCCCAGATTTCTCGAGCTGTTGGCAGAAGCATAAAGGTCGGTTTGATTGGTGGTATCATGGCGTTGATAAGCCATGACGAGACCATGGAATTATCTATCTCCCATTGTCGTGTAGCTTATAAGTTTGTTGAGTTTGGAACATTCCCAATTCCGATGATAAAGCTTAGCTTCCCTCTTCCTCCAATAGCGAGTTTCATAGCTCGAGCCCACTCTCGATAGTTTGTTCCATTCAGTTTATCGAAAAAAATGATAACTGAAACTCCCTCAATACCAGAGGTCATTGATGACTGACCTCCAGTCTGGTTTGAGATTGGGATTGCCGTGGAGGATCCCTCAAGATTGGAAGTCATTTCTTGACTTTCTGGGGTTGTCTTCTCGGTTTCACTCTCTCTATCACGTGGCTCTGATACCATGTGAATTAGAGCTTATTTGCTCTATATTTCTTTATTAGAGACTGCAATATATATATACACGAATAGGGTTTACAAAATAAGGTAGAAAATCTGTACAGATATGGAAAAATAATCCTAGGATACTATATTTCTATAAGATACTGCTATCTAATCTAAACGATCTGATTATGATCAAATCATAATATTATGAGATATACATATCTTTGACCACATAATTAACAACCTAAAGATTCTCCCAACATGTTTCATCAACAACCAAACAAACTGAAAGCTTAGTCTTAAAGTGTTGCTCAAGTACTAGGTGAGATTTCTAAAAGAAATGGTGATCCTTACTTGTTCTGCAGACCAAAGCTTGGGTCTTTCTACTTTCCCCACAAGTGTGTAACCAAGAAATCCCATAATCACATCAAAGGAGGGAACAATTGTCAGATTAGCTACAGAAGACGAAAGCAAATCAACAGATCCATCGCTACTGTACCAGCTTCCCATGTCATATAAAGCAGCTTCCACTTTAAAGTTGGAAACAATATTGTCTTTAGGGATTTCTTTACAACTGTCTATTTTCACCTCAACCTGAAATATAAAAATAGAAATAGGGCCTTAATAGTTTCTTGATCCAATCAAATTAAAAAAATTGACCCCACTTAAATTAAAAAAAGACATGAAACAAATATAATGGAGTAGGTAAAGCAAGAATAGTTCCTTCACCACTAAACAATTAGATATACTTGCAAAAGCTCAAAATAAATATAACTTTCCAATTAAAATTCCCTTTCCTACTTGATTTATGAATGGGATAGAAAGATATATAACAAATCAATATATAAGAATATTGAATTTCTATTCTCTGCACACCCAGTGAACTAAAATTGAATATTATGTTTCCAAATATAACACCCCTTGGACTATAAATAAACAAACTATTCCGACTAGATACTTCCATGCCACTTCAAGTTCATAAATGCAAATGCATATGAAAGATCAACAAATCACAAATTAAGAATCTGTTGAGACTAGCAGAAATATAGCAATAGAGGGGGAATAAGAAATAAGGCAATACAGGTTATAGGTGAGGGTAAAGTGGGAAATTAGGTAAGTCATGTGAGAGTTAGTTACAAGAAGAGAATAAAAGGGGGTTAGGGGGAGGAGGATGAGGATGAGTATTCGGTTATGATTTGGTGATTGTATTGTGGAGGTCGCTAGCCTTCGAAGCTAGCTATTGTGGAGGTTGCTAGCCCTCGAAGTCTAGCTAGAGAATAATATTTACAGACATTCCATTCATCTATATTCATCTGTATTCATCCGATCATCTCTTTTCTATATCTGTTCTATTTTACTACTGCTGTGTGTGTGTTCTGTAGCTGTTGTGTGTGCGATTGTTGACTGTGTAGGATCTGTGTTTGAGCTGAATCACTGTTAGAAAAAGTGGTCTCTAACATAATCCCATACTTAAACACATGATTCTTCCACCTAATACTGAAAATTTATTTTTTTATAAATGTACAGTACCAGAATATTGCATATAGATAGCAGAATCAAAGTAGTGTTAAAAAAACAAGTTCAATGAGAAAACAGGCACATTGTCAAACCCACACACTTCAAATCAATAATTTAACATCAAAATCAATAATTTAACATCACATGAGGAAACATATTCAGCATGTTGTACTCTTAAGTCAAACTCTAACCTGTATGTCTGCATAAGCGAAATTCTCAGCCAGTTTAGATTTGAAAAAGTAATCCACAATGAATGCCTGCATTTCAATATTTTGCAGATTTATTATTTGCTGAAATCCTCCTGGAAAAAATAAATAGAAATGCAATAATAGAAAAAAGAATAATAAAGGTTGACATAGTGACGAACAATCGTGAAGATGTGGCACAATTCACATCAAGCTAACTTCAATTCAACAATTCCATTCAATACATACCGTAAATATTTCACATGTATCATACATTGATCTTAAACATGAGATTTTCTCAAAGTTTTAGTCTTTCAGCCCCTAAATTCATAGTATAAATTCATTCCACAAAGACATGATCCCTATCATTATATCACCAAATCCAAGTTTAATTTATATAGACCATGATGTCACAATTACCAGTTTGATAAGAAAAAAAAAAAAAACCTGTGGCTTGGATAGAAGAAGCACATCCCGATGAATACCAGATAACCACCAGTGATCCTGATCTTCAAGGTAGGACCCATCACTCCATCTGAAAACTTGAACAGCTAGAACATTCCTCTTCCCCGAATTACAAGGGTAACAGTGCTCAGTGATCTCAAACTCAGCAGGTAGCCTACTGTCTTGGCTGTCTCAAATAAATATATTTTTCATAATTTAGATGAAAAACGGCACTATGTTAAACTTTATCAATTGTCCACTAGAGGTGTAATATTTTTACTCTTGCAAAGCATGTTACTTGTTTCTAATCTAATAAATCACAAGTTCTTGTTGCATATCTGGTGTCTGATTAGATCATTCTCAATTGAAGGATACTCTTAGTGTTTGGTTTTTTAGGTTGTTCTTCTATACTTGTATTATAAGGAAAATGTAGCCAAAAATACTCTGAAACAGCTAATATATATCGACATGATTTAGTAAGAAGAGGTTCAACAATATCATAAGTGAACTTCGTGTTACAATTTATGTCATAGTAACCAATAGACACTAAGATAGAATAGTGAGCTTTAGATACCTATATCCCACAGGAACCCCATTTACCCAAGCACAGAATGCAGAATCCACTGCTTCAAAGTGCAGCAAAATCCTACGACCTGTATAAATAGCACACTTGTAAGGTAACTAGAACAATAAAATTCTGGCAGCCAAAACTCTGAGAAAGACCTTGAAACTAAAACAAGAGCTCAAACATTCTAACATGTTTTTATAACCGATCATCAACAGAGAAAACATGAAGTAAGAGCACATGAGAGTATGCAAAGACGGGTCACAGAGAAAACCAACAAAGAATGATAGGTAATAGCTTATTTAGGTTCAGAGCTATATTTGAACTCCTACGGTATAATTATATCATTATAGATCTCAGTTCCATTTAACTTACAAAACACAGTAGAAGGGTAAAAGGTGATGTTAGTAAGTATAACAGACCTTTAGTTCAAAAGAAAAATACACAACAAAACTTGAAAAAAAAAAAAGGAAAAAAAATCAGCTAAAAGACTAAAGCTGACAGTACATAAAGTTATAGGATACCTTGCCATTCTTTAGGAATTTGGAAGTATGTTCTGTAGCAGCCTGTAGGATTATCGTCTGGAACATGTGGAGGATCAACTGGAAATGGATAGACCACATTTGTGTAAATGGGGCGATCAAATCCATGCATCTGCCAGTTGGAAGGAACTGTTCAGGGGAGACAAGGACAATTATGAGATCCTGTCATATAATGTCCAACCACATGTATCACATATGCAGAGGTGGCAACCCCAAGCATTGATGACTGGGAGAGATTTAAGTTGTAGTGCAGTGCATTATAAATGATTATGGACAAAATCACAAGAAAACAAATGCCTATGAAAGAAAACATCTGTCAAATTCTTCTCTGTCAACAAGAAATAGAAAAGAAAAAAAGGCATTTACCTGGAAGAGTATCCCAATGAGAGTCCTGAAATGTCGCATCATAAAATCTTTCAGGAACTCTAGAGGGACAGGGAGCCAAAAGGAATCTCCAATATCCAGATAAAGACATAACAAAAGGCAAATCCTTGACCCAAAAGGAAGTACAATCAAGAGCTCTTTGTACAGCATCATCATTCCAAACAGCGGATCTGGATACCAAATGATCTACTTTATTGCGTTCATACCAGTACTTCAGAGATCCTATTCATAAAACGGAATACAAAATTTCCACAGGAGTAAGATCATTAATTTAAAATATCAAACCTTTTCTAGCATGGTAAGAGAATTCGAATTACTTGCAGTACAGAATGCAAAAAAATTTACTTCAAATGTCAATTGATTTGAAACTGCAAATGAAAGTTAAACTTGAAATGTAAGAGAAATAAAGCATAGCAGATACCTTGGACTCCCCGCTGTAAGTTTATAGAGGCCTAAAATATTAGGATTAAGGGACAAAACCAATTCTCCGATTACAAAAATAAAAAATAAAAAAAGAGTTATCAGTATAGAAGATAATGTTGTTAGTTGTATGGTTATTCTAGGTAAAGACAGCAGAAGTCAGCGAAATCAACAAGTTTGAAATTTCAATTGGACCCCACAAGTCAAAGTATTAGAAGTTAGAATCGTTAAAGATAGATCATCACAAAGTTTATCAGAATAAACTTTACGAAAGCATTTCGCGGATTATAAAATTTTGGATTGCCAAGGAAATCAACTACGGAATTAAATGCTGCAAAGTAGTAAAAAGTAAACAAAGGGTGTCCGAGACATTGCAAATCACTACCTTCGACAGATTCGTGGCAGTGGAGAGGTACATGAGAATCTCTCTTTCTCCACTTTATAAAAGTCTCATCTTCCCAAACTCTGTGGCCAGTTTCCAGTGGAGACACCATTTTCGCAGCCAAAGATGCCATTTTTCTGCTATACAAAACTCAAGCAAATAGAAACACTAATGAAAAACAACATATATGATTTGCATATCCATGCTTGTCAATTGACATATAGCTCTTAATTAACAATAGCAAACAAAGAAATATCTTTAATGACGTCACTAAGCAGAGGTTGAATGGAAGCCATGAAATATACCAGTGAATACAACTCGAGAGCCGTAGATGTAGTGTATAATCAGACAGTTGAAAAGGGTCAGACTCTGCTCCACAGAGAAACAATTCAGTAAACAAAGGCCAAGGCTTTCTAGTTTCGCATAGTTCGGAAAGGACGGTTGGGCATATCTGATAAATAGGCAAGCGACTTTCTGAGCTGGTGTCATTTTCTAAGAAATGTGAGGATAAGATAAGTACTTCCGGTAACAATGATTATCTGTAAAGGTTAATAATCAACTCAACTGTTTTATGAATTAAATATGTGATTTTATGGAACAATTTTACTGGTTATTCCACAATTCTAAGATGTTCTCATTTCTGAAAGTTTATTAATCACGTAATTATCTCTTTCTACATTTGTTTACATTAGGACAGCAATACATGTGTATTCTAGTATGAACTATGACTACATTTCCAGTAGAGGAAGTAATGAAAAATCAAAAATTTTTACTAAAAATCGAATTAAAGACGTGATATTAATATACAGAATTAATCATTAATATTAAAATGAATGGGTTATTATATTACCACTTTCCAGGAAGATAAATTCGCTATAACATATGCATTTTCTGATTATGGCACCAATTTATGTTATTTTGAAACAATTTAAGCATAGAAATTGTTAATTTTATTAATAAATTTGATCTTTTTTAAAATTTTCTTTAAATTTAATGTATTTTTTATTTTTGAATTAGAATGAGTTGCTTCGTCTTACTTGGTGGAGGCTTGGTTTTAAATGGCAATGACCAAGCATAGATATGTAGAAGAGAGAGTGAGAATCATAGATATCAGATTTCATATTTATACTATACATGCCAGGGAAATCAAACAATGATGAAGAGCTCAAGTAAATACTAAGAAGTAAGAACTGCTGCTGTGTATGTGTCAGGGGAACAAAAGGCATTTAGACGCAATGATAAATATTTTCATGGACAACAAAAAATGACCGGCTTTCTATTCACCAGATCAGTATATGTACTCAGTGACTAATGACTCTGTGTATATATACAACCTCAGCAGGTCAATCACTGAAATGCCATTACCCCCAGCCTAAGAAGTATGCACACATGAACATGATTACTACTTAGTTTCATCTCCAGGGTTCCTCTGCCGGTTGCCTCTGGGACGGCCTCTTGTGAAATATTTTTCAACAAAATCCGCCCCCAGTTCAGGATATTTTCCCTTAACGTAATTTTCCAAACATTTCCGGTAGGAAAAATCTCTTTTACAACCGTCAGTAGATACAACGTAAAAACACCTGCTATCCTGGAAACCCATATGTTTACTGACCTGCATAAGACAAAAGGTTTAACATGAGGAAATCAGAGTGCGTAGTCATATACCAGACAAAGCACCTTTTGTATATATTGAAAGTAATTCATGTAACTGATGACAGCACATATCAGCAAATATCCTCTCTGATAAATTATGGTTAATAGTCCATCTTTATTAGCTTACTGTAATATAATCAATGCCAGTGCCCATCTTTACTGCCTTGTCTGGATGGTAATTGAAGACATTATCAAGCACGTATGATTGGTCATCAGCTGACAGTGGATCCCCATCATTGCACCTTCACGAAAGAAGACATCGGTCAGGACATTTGTAAAAAGAAAAAGGGAAAATGTAAACCAGAATCATCTTACAAAAGACCACGTATTGCCAATATTTAACTTTCCCCCAACATCTTAGAAGCACTATGCTGCACAAAAATGATCATCTGCTCTGTTGGATGAGGAATTCAGGAATTTACAGCACTGGAACTTACCCAGGCTGATGCATTATTCTTCTGATTGACTGCATTAATGGTTCAACATCTGAGAGAATATCCTGTTCTTCAGAAGTAAATATGTCCAAGCGCTGCCTGGTCATTGTATACAGTCCGCTCAGACCAGGTTCACAGCTGACAATCCCCGGAACTTTAGCAGGTTGGTTTCTCTTGGTTTTCCAATCTCCACCGTTATGGCCCCATCCTTTGGATTTGAGTGAAGACCTTTGGGCAGTTGATGCAGCCCAGACAGAGACCGATTGATCCTTAGTGACCTTGTGCCAACCTGATGGCTCTTCCCCTTGGTTCATCATAGTTGGGTTCTCCTTTTCACTTGCTCCAGTACCAGCATCACTTTTAATGATTTCCCAAGCAGATGATGACTCATCCATAACTTTAGACTCTTCTGCCAAGCCACTACCAGCGTCCCAATTGTTGGACCTTGCAGGTTCCTCTTGGCCTTTTGAAGGAACATTATCTTGCTTTTCAGATCTCTCCATTCCCCAACTAGACCATGGCGTTGATTTATGTGTCTCAGATTTCCAAGCCTCATCATCCATCCTGTCCCTAGAAGAGACAGCAACCCAACCAGATTCTCCCTGGGATTTTGAAGTAAGATCAATTGTTTCACCACTACTGTCCCTAATAATGCCAGCATCCAAAGCAGACTCTTCTTGAGATTTTGATTTAAGTCCACAAGTTTCGGCTTTCCCAGTTTCCCAACCAGATGAAGCATTAGGGTTAGAAGCTTCAATCTCTTGACCACCCCAACCAGGGAAAGCAAAATCTTCACCTTTGCTGTTTCTAGAAGTGTCAACTCCCCAAGTAGGATCTTGCTGGGGATTTGATCTAAGATCACAAGTCTTGGCTTTCCCAGTGTCCCAACCAGATGAAGCAATAGGGTTAGCAGCTTCCCAACCCCAACCAGCGGAAGCAAGATCTTCACCTTCACTGTTCCCAGAAGTGTCAACTCCCCAAACAGATGAAGGGTTAGGGTTAGCAGATTCAGTGTTCCAACCACCCCAACCAGACAAAGCAAGATCTTCGACCTTATTGACCCTAGAAGAGTTAGCAGCCCAAGCAGAATCTTCTTGGGATTTAGATGTAGAATCATGACTTTTGGATTTCCCAGTACCCCAACCAGATGAAGCATTAGTCTTAGCAGCTTCAGTGTCCCAACTAGACAAAACAAGATCTTCACCTTTACAGACCTTAGAAGTGTCAGCACCCCAAGGAGAATCTTCTTGGGATTTTGACTCAAGATCACAAGTTTTGGATTTCGCAGTTCCCCAACCAGAATCATTAGCCGTAGCAGCTTCAGGGTCCCAACCACTAGACCAGTTAGATTCCTTTTGGGGGGCAGCATCCCAGTCAAATTCTAAACTGTCCTCAAAAGAAGGTTTGTCCAGAGCATTGCGATCAGGAGAAAGGCTCCAATCATTAGCATCATCCTCGTGCAGTAGGTCATCAACTTCCTGACCTAAACAATCAGTGACTGAGTCTTCTCCATTTGCAACACCGCTCATCATATTTAGAAATTGGCAAACATCTATGCTACCCTCTTTATCAAAGCAAGCCTGCAAAACAGAATTCCATTGGAGCACAAGTAACACAAAGAAATTTTTGACCTCAAAAAAAAGATGAGAGTTCCAGTTATAACAATGTTCAAAAAGGCAATTTGCTATTTGAAGAAAACCTGTATATTCTTTGTTTCCCACAACACATCAAATCGTGATCCCGTGCCAACTGCTACATGTTTTCCCCAAGAGCAAGATGCAACTACACTGGATAAAGTATCCACATGACACTTCTCTGCAGCTCGCTCAAAACATCTTCTCGGTGTCTTAACCAGAATTTAAGGACAGGCAAGGTTATCATGTGGATATCAATTAATTTTAAACAAAAGATAAAATACTTACAAAAAGTGTTGCCTCAGTAAATGGTACGTGGATATCTAATGAGCGAGATAATGCGCGGTAACCACCAGAATTGAAGCCAACCAGACTTCCAGTGCATGTCATACTATTGGCAAGGAGAATGAGATGCTCTTTCAGCAGACCTTTTGCCACCATTTTCACAGATGTTGCAAGGTGCTGCAAGATAAATAAGATATTGAGCCACTAAATAGATCTGTAAGGCCAAGGACAATAAGGAGCAGTTAAAAACAGCCTTCAGACAACTAATAGAGATAATTCTATATGATATTAATAAAACAAAGGAGTAAAAGAGAACGACATAGATAAGTGCCAATAGGATAGAACCAAAGTCCTTTGAAAGATAATAAATAATGATGCATATCAAGGCCTGAGATGACCATGTTCTGCTACATGGAGTCAGCACCTCAATATAAACAATTAAATGCAAATATCCCTCATCCCTGTTTCTCGATTGATATCCAGCATCCTATTACAGGAGGCAGATTACAAAGAGCGGAGTTATCGAATATTTGAAGCACAAATTTACAACTTTGAATTGGTGAAAAACACTTCACTAAATGATATAATAATGAAAGGCTCAAGTAAATTAGATTAGCAGAAAGGAAAAGATGAACTGTTCACAAAAGAGAGAAGCACTCAATACAGAAAGTACTCACGAGAAACAAGTTGGCATAAACAAAGATAATTGACGAATTTACTAGACCAAAACTAGCATCTAGTTTGCATGATAGGACAAATCAAAGTCGTCAATCAATAGATTGTTAAGAGAATTTTAGTGAACAATTCACATGTTGAGAAAACATGCAAGCACTAATAGGATGCAAGAGAGAGAGCTAATGAAAGATGCTCTAAAATGCTACTAGGAAAAAGCATGAGATATGAAGCAGGAAAACACTAGAAGTTTCATTAGGAATCCCTCATTGCAGGCAATAAGCTCAGACAATATGTTTGAAAGACACAAAACTGTAATGTTACTGAATGTAAATCTACACAGTGAACAGTAAGCCAACTTCTCCAAAGTATATTTGCAAACTAGGTGGTTCTCTCTTGTGGAAGTATAAATTTCAGCACATCCCAATGCCTCAGTCATAGACAGCTCAAAGTGCATAAGGGGAAAAATCAACCTGAACTGCTGTTTCAAAAGCGCAAGAAATTCCCAGCAATTCCTGCACTTGTTTGATTGCATATGGCACTGAATGTCTGGTATCAATCAAATGAAGAACTGGAAGACAAGAGTCAAGTACAGTCCTCCATGCATCTCCACTTTGCTTAGCAGCAGATTTTTGAACAACAATGTCGAGAGCCAATGCCCCTTCACTGGTCTCAGAAGGATGTCTCATCCATAGGGGAGTATCTGGGTTAACCCAAATAATATTTGCAGAGCAAATTCTATGATCACCTGTTCATTAAACAATCTCATAATTCTATATAGCTTCGGAAGAGAAATACAAAAGAATATAATGTAACTCAGATGGGTTGATCAAATGGGGTAGGTGGGCATAAAGATGACTATTAAGTTACAGGCCAACTAGCCTGCAACAGTAGGTAATAAAAAAGGTAGGGTGATGAACCAAATAGAAAATCAGACATTAAACAAAACCAAAGAAGAATATTCAACAAAATCAAGAAGCAAATCCAAGGAAAACAATCAGGTGCATTTGACAGTGATGATTAATATTTCAAAGCTGGAGCAAGCATACATACCGCCTAACACATTCAGCAGTGAAAATAGCATAACCACACAATATGAAGACTAAGATGAAGTCCATGAAACAACATAGACAAATTGTTGTTTACAGAAAAAATAAACAAATACTTCACACAAACGAAAAAGAAAGGTAGGGGACCAGCATCTGCATAATGTCTTGCAAGTCACCCAGAGTACTTGTTTTCTTTGGTCAAAGTCAAATTTCAAATGACTATTCTTTGATGCTGGTTTCAGCATTCAACATGAATGCTATTCAAATGTACCATAAATAGGTATGATTTAAAGAAGATAAAAGATGTTCTTGGTGAATGTTTGCACCACCACACAAATCTATAGTATATATAAGCAACTCCTCGTAACATAATACGTAGCTTTGATTCCATTCATTGTATTGTAGAACTACAACTGTAAAAATCTGAGAACTTATTTTATAAAGCTAAAAGAAAAACAAAATGACGAGAGAGAGTAAAAAGAACAAAAGAGGAAGACAAGAGAATTATGTGATTCAACTGTAAGGGCCTACCCCACGGACACAACATAAAGCCCATAGTTCTCATTAGACTTGTTTGTCAGTTGAATGATACATTAGGTCTTATTTATAGTGACAATGAGAGATCTTTCTATAATCCTTTCATAATGATAAAATATTCTAGAATTGACACCGTATACACAAATAATACTAAACCAACAAATTCATATAATATGCCTATTCTAAAATATTCTTAACAATTATATTGTTGAAACAACAAAAGGAACTTGAAAACTCAAAACGAGTGCCCCAAGAAATACAATAATGAAATAGAGATGAAGGGAAAAAGAAGAGATCAAGAAAACACTTGGGAGAAAGTGAGGGAGAAGAGAGAGTGACAAAAAATTCCAACTCGCTATAGCCAAAATTAATTAGAAAAAAGAGTGTGTCAACAAGTATACACAAGTACACAACCTAAGAGTCTCGCCAGAGCAAAGAAGGAATTTACTGAGATGCCTTCTAATGCAAGTAAACAATTAAAACTTAATTTTCAAATCTATGCCTTTGAAAGCATGAAGCATGATTACTTGTGGTGGAATAGTCCAACTGGGATCTAGTTAGAGTGTTCTGGGTATCAATGGAATGAAACAGTGGTATGAGATTCTAATGGGAGGTACTAATTGCACACTTCAAATCCTAAAATATATTGTCTAACTGACAAAACTCTTCAAGAGATAAGGTGAGAATCATGAAATTTAAAACATTAAATTTATATCATGAACTCCAAGGCAATGATCAAGATGCCTACCTTTGATAATTGTTTCCAAGAAAATCGGGTAAATAACATCAGCAAATATACTGGACAGATAATCTAATGGAAAATCTTCAACACCTTGGCGAAAAAACAAGCAAGGCTCATCTGTTGACTGATCTGTGCAAAAGTGCCGGAAAGAACACCTTTCGCTGCATCGAAAAATAGATGTTCATTCCCATCTCAAACACAAAAAGAGAGTCTTCCAGTATTATCAGTACTGCTAGAATAAAATTACTAAAGCATGAACACAGAATCCACACAACCAGACATTATTGGGCAGTTTATCCACCAAACATACAGTTACGACTAATATCAATTTCAACACCTGCTGCTGGCAAGAGATGTCAACAGTATTAGCATATTCAACGTCTTGGAAACAAACAAGGATATGGCCTAGAATATGATGAAGCTTTCTCACTGGTAACCAAGATGATAACTATGCCAGCCCTTCTAGCACTTGCTGCATCTCAATCACGGTCATTATGCATTCCTCCATAGCGATCTCAAAGAAGAGGTTTATATCATTTTCCCTCTAGTATACCTATTTCCTCACTAATAATGTTTGAAACTAAAACCCTCTTCTTATGGTTTAAAGCAAGCACAGAGAATATGGTTGGAAAAAATTCAATCTACCCTCCTTAGCTTTTCATCCACTAAGTCAATATGACTCCTCTCCTTTTATGCAAAGGACATATCAAGCAAGTTCTAATATGGAGGCTAGCTTTAAAATTCAGGAATTGTTGAAATATACATTTCACATGAAAAATCTTGGCAACCTTACCTATTTTTAGGGTTTAGAGGTACATCACCAAAATCAAGGTATTTTCTTAAATCAACACAAGTATATTCACGATCTTCTTCAGTTGGATGGACTCAATAACATTACTTTAGTTGACACTTCTATAAAAAAATTAGCATGAAATGTCGACATAATGAAGGAGAGCCTCTTAAAGACCCTATTTTATACATAAAGCTAGTGGGTAGTCTTATTTACCTAACCATTACTTGCCAAGATATTTCTTATGTTACCCACATTATAAGCAAGTCATGTAATGTCCTTAGCTTCTCTATCTATCCACAATTGACGCAACATTCAATACATCCTTAGCACCCCCGATTGTAGCCTTTTCTGCTAGTTCCTTACACCAGCTCCAAACCTACAACGATCATGATTGGGTTGACTATATAGACACTAGGAGATTGAAATGCAAGATGCATTCTTAAGGAAGAAATATAAAAGGAGAGCAATTAGGAGCTAATGGTAGCATTTGATTAGGAAGTTATTTAAGTTTTTGCAGTGGTTATCGTATGTTTTTGTAATAATTATCATATTTAGGTAGTAGTTATCACATTTAGGAATATTATTTTCATAAGCCTATTTTTAATATGAGAATAAGTTAGCATTTTCCTATTCTATTTTAGTTCATAAACACTCCACTTGTCACAAAATATGTAAATATATTAGGTAAGTTGTGATTTAGGGATTGACTTTTTAAAATATATTATAGCGATTGACTAGAATCAATTAGTCTTACTTTCCCATAGAGGATAACTAGTTCTATGTATATATATACACACATATATATAGGCAATGAAACAAGAATAAAGAAAACACATACAAAAAGGAGGATTTATGAGTGAAATGGATACACAATGTATTCATTAAGCACAAGAGTATCTGGATCCTACAGTCAAGACAGGGTATTTCAGGAACTCTAAAAGAAATTCTAGAGACCAGACAATGGATGTAGAGTCAGGTGTTTCATAGGATTGGGAATGAAGAAAGCACGTCTTTTTGGTATGATATGGCCCTCCCAAATACTAAAGTAAGTTTGCTTATTCGAAATAATCAGTGGATATGGCCCTCCCACAATAGTAGAAGTGCCATTCTTATCATGGAAGAGTTGCCACAATGTCAAGAAGGAGAGCAAGATGAAATTCAATGGCTAGCAGATAACTCAAGGAAGTTTAACACAAAAGCCTATAAAACACTATTACAGGCTACACAAAGCACAAGGCAAGAGTGGGCAGCCTTAGTATGGGATAGTGATCTTAACCCAGCTCATTCATTCATCTTATGGATGGGAATCGATGGAGGGTTGCTTATAAGGGATAAGATCAGGTTCTCCATTAGCAATTTGAACTGTGAATTATGTAATGCGGAACTGGAAAGTTTGGAACACCTTATGATTAGATGCAGGTATACCAGACAAGTCTAGGATTGGTTGCAGAATATACTCAACGTGGCCCCACCAACGGATTCTTGGAGTGAAACTATTGCTTGGATGGAAAAAATTAGAGTGCATAATGCGACTGATCTAAAAGTTATCAGGTTAAGTTGGACAACTTTGGTGTACTACATATGGAAAGAGCGCAATTGGAGAGTATTCCAAAAAGAAAGTATAAGTAGTGAGAAGGTTTCTCTGGCCATCTTCTTACATTGCAGATTGGCCATATTAGCCAGAGGAATAGCTGCAAATTTGACAAGTAGCATGAAGAGCAAATGGGGATTGGTGTAATACTAGACTAAGTGGTCTCGCAAGTTCCCTCGATCTCAAAATGTAGATGATTACTAGGAACCTTAATTCTCTGTAATCTAGATTCTATGGATTATACTTGTTTTGTTCTCTAGATTATATATATTTTCTTGTAATGAAATCTATTCATTCTCAAAAAACAAGAATAAAGAAAACACTTTTCTGTGTTTTTTCATGGTATTAGAACATCTAGTAGTCTTGGGTGCTTAGTGAGAAAAAAATTTCTTGGTTTCCAATTATACCCTATGGAGTAGAATTTGTGCTAGTTTTGGTTCACCCTTATGGAGTGATCTCTTGTTATCACCATAGGCTCAAGGAGGAGAGGCTTTAGCAGTTCAACCAATCCCCAGAATTTGACCACCGGCAAGTCTGCACATGAGCTTCACGGACCGCTTGAAGCTTTCTATCCGTCTCTCATATGCCGGTGAGCGTGGTTGTTCCTTTCATCGAAAATTTTTAAGATCACCTCTGATTGGTTCACTTGGTTCTTTGGAATTCAATTTTGTTATCAGTTTCATCAAATTTTGTTCGGTTGTAAGGTCCAATTCACAACATATTCAAATTTGGCATCTTTGGTGTTTCTTTTAATTGAGCAATAGGTATTGGGCTTTCCTTTCAACTTTAATTTCAATATGGTTGACACTAAATCAGTAGTTACTTTCTGATTTAATTCCTGTGATGTCCAAGATCACAAAACACAAGCTTAATAGGTCTAATTATCTAGAATGGAGTAAGACAATCTGAATGTACTTGCAAAGCATTAATAAAGGAAATCACTTGACTGAAAATCAACTAAAGACAATACAAAATAGACATGGTTGAAAGATGATGCTTATTTGTTCTTAGGTAATTGGTTTGATCAATCATTGTGAACTTGTTAAGGAGCTAACGGAATAAATGGATTTCTTGTATTCTAGAAAAGGGAATATTTCTTGCATTTATGAGGTGTGCAAAGCATTTTATCATGCAGAGAAACAAAACAGATCTCTCTCACAAGTTATTTCATGGATTTTAAGAACTATGAGGAGCTCAGTATGTTTCCTGGTTTGAATATTAAAAAACAACAAACTCAGCGTGAGAAGATGATTGTCATGAGTTTCCTGGCTAGTCTTCCTTCTGAATTTGTAACTACAAAGTCTCAGATTCTTGCTAGTTTTGAAATAACTTCTTTGCAAGACACATTTAATAGAGTGCTGCATACAAAAAGTACTCCACCTCTTCAATCTAATAGTGCTCTTGTCAGTCGCAACAACAAAGGAGGTTGATCAAGCAATTTTGATAATAAAGGATAGGATTCAGGAGGGATTATATGTTCCTACTATCATAAGCCAGGGCCTATGAATTATGATTATAGAAAGCTACATAATCATAATCAAAGAAATCAGTTAGCTCATGTTGCATCTACTATTGATATATCTGAAAGGTTTGTCTTAATTTCTGCAAATGAATTTCACAACTTCTCTCAATACCAATACTTATTGAAGGCTTCATCTAACCCCCATCACTGTTATCGCTGAGTCAAGTAAACCAAATACATTTTTGATTACTTCCTCCTGAAAATAGTTCATTGATTCTGGTGCTACATATCATATGATAGGTAATTCTAATCTCTTCTCTATGTTTCAACCACATAAATCTTATTCTCCTATTACTTTAGCTGATGAGTCAACTTTTGGTGTTCTTGGATCTGGTATAGTCACCCTAACTCCATTAATCCATTTTTCATCTATCTTAAGTTTGTTGATTTGTCCTTTAATTTAATTTATGTTAGCAAACTTACCCGTACACTTAATTGTTATTTCCCATTCTTTCCTGACTATTGCCTCTTTCAGTATCTCATGATGAAGAAGATTATTAGTAAAGAATATGAATCTAGAGGTCTTTACATCCTTGATGCACAAGTGCCAAAGTCGATTGTTTGCTTTAAGGTCGTAGCTCCCATTGAGGTACATTGTCGATTGGGGCATCCTTCTCTTCTTCTACTCAAGAAACTTCGTCCTCAATACTATAACTTGGATTCCTTAGATTGTGAATCATGTCATTTTGCAAAACATCATCGTCTTAATTCTCCTTTGAATTGGTTCATTCAGAAGTTTGGGGTCCTTGTCCAGTCTTGTCTCAAAATGGATATAAGTATTTTGTTACCTTTGTGGATGATTATTCTCATATAACTTGGTTATATTAAAAGTCATTCTGAATTGTCCTCTCTCTTTTTTTTACTTTTGTGCTGAGACCAAAACTCAATTTAATTTCTTGATTCACACGTTACTAAGTGATAATGCTAAAGAATACTTATCAAAATCTTTTCAATCCTATATGACCAAGAATGGCACTCTTCATTAAACATCTTCTACAGATACACCATCACAAAATGGTGTAGTAGAGGAAAAAAACAGACACCTTCTTGAGACAGCAAGAGACCTATTAGGCTGAGTTTCTACAGCTTGTTTTCTGATCAACCGAATGTCTTCATATGTTCTTCATGGTGAGAAATTAGACTTCATGTTTAAAATAGAAGAAAGGGGAAGAGAAGTTCATAACAAAACCTTTGAAGCCTCATCCTTGCATAAGTGAAATACCAAACCATCTCAAAAAGTCAATTCCATAAACAAAATAAATACATCATCAAGATCATATGCAAACAAATAAATCAAACAATAACATATGAAAGAAGGAAAACAAACTAACCTGACAGACAAAGTTGTATTCTTAAAAAAATGACCAACTTTTTTCTTCTTTAAATATGAGTTGACTGTCTCTTGGCACTTCTGGAGGATCACTTGCATGCTTACATTCAACTCTTGCAACTTTACCTGTTTAAATATCTCAAACTTGTGAGGGATATCTCTTCACTCCATTGTACTTTAGAATTTTCATATAGATCTCTCTGAAAGCAGAAGAACAAAATGGAAATAGAACATGAAAAAAGTAACCATGTTTATGAAACAAAAGTACCTTTTTCAGATGAAGGTGGCCAATAAGGCCTGAAGTAATTTGTTCTACCATGGTTTGTGGCCGTGTATATCTGCTCAAAAGGAGCCACCAAAACTTTAAATGTTACACAGAGGATAAAGTTACAACAAGAAATTTAGAATATTACAATCAAAGTTGAATGAATGAAGAAAGACATGCAATACATACTATATAGCATGGAAAGGATCATTGAAGACAAAGATATGCTAGGAAAACAAAATTGTATAAGAACATAGAAGGCATATTGAACCCTTTGATCAAGGGTTTCAACTACACACACAAGAAATTTCTAATTAAAATAATCATCATGTATTTAAGCTACCTCAAGTTGTAGACTAAACTTTTTCAAATAATATGGCTTTAACTGTAAGAAAGAAAAACACTTTAGGCTTCTCATTTCCAATACAAAACGTAATGCGAGTTGCTATAAACGTTAAGCATGGGAATCAAGAAAAATTAAGGAAAAGATTTGTGCAAAATGAAAGAATTGAGATAGCAAGCTTCAATGACACTAAGAACTTGATAAATTCCTTACTAAAAGGCCATTTAGATCTGTCAATGTTGAAAGCGCACTTTGAGAACACTCCAACACAACAATAGGCAACTAGATCATTAATGTTATAGAATCTTCACAAATATCAAAAAGGTGACACTATTGATAATCATGCACCCACAGACAATATCAAGTTTGCTAGCAACTGGAACACGTAATATGTATGTATAAAACCACGAAAACCATGGCAAGTGATAAATAAGACAAGTTAAACCCAACAAAAACATAAAAGAGTTTCATTATACCATGATAAGCAAAAGTATGCTTTACAAGAAAACAACAAAAATAATCATATTAAGATAAAACTTACTCAATCATAAAGCCCCTAATGACATCTTTAAGTGTGATTTTCTCCAAATGGTTCTTGACTAAGTATGCTGCTTTCTCTTGACAATACTTTTTCCCACATTCACAATTACGAAGATACAAAATAACACGACGATCATTAAAGTCGTTCTTAAAGCTGGCCTTGCAAAGAAGTATCTCCTATAAAAACAAGAATCAAATGCATAAAGCATAACATCAAATGGCTATATTACTATGCATTAGCCAAAAAAATAAGTGAAAACAACTCTTCAAACAAACATAACTTTATTTACACTAAAAGAATGACTACCTTCATCAACTCCCATGAAGAATTGCTACTTGGAGTAGAATCAAGAACTGCCTTATATGCAGGATTAGACATAGCTGTTGCAGCTAACACACCTACTGGTTCACCAGCAGGGAATAGATCCTGTGACTTAGTTCCAGCATTCACCCCATATTCCAATTGAATAATTGAGTTGCTGCATGCATTTCTTACGGTGCCATCATAGCAAATAACTACATCACGAAGGATTGCCATTAAGTTTTTAAATAGAGTTCCAGGCTCAGACAATCCTCTTGATGAGCGTACCATCACTTCTCTAGTACTGATAGAATGAACCATCTCCTCATATGGATCTAGTCCATGGAAAAAACAATTACAAATTAGTCCATATTGCAAAGAATGATAACCAGCGTTGTCAATAGGATATTTGCTCCCAAAATGCTCAACCATGTCATCGGCTAATATCTTGGAATATAACTTGCCCCTATCTGAGAGTTGCAAACCCAAGAAGCCAATTTGCTGAGCCACTTTATTGATAGATGAATCACTTTTAGCATCAACTAAATCCCCCAACACAGAAGAACTCACAATGAAGTTTGCAACAGGGCGTCTTGCATTTCGAATGTGATTCTCTAACTGCCTTTCCACTACAACATTATAGGAAGACCTTAAATTGCGTAGCAAAGGAGCAATAGCCTTAAAATTTTCGGAAGTTTTACTTCTAAAAGCTCTGGAAAGATAGAAATCTTCCAAACTGAAGCTAAAACCTTTGGAGAAGAGATTTTCCATCAATAAAGGCTGCATATAGTTGAAGAATTGAAGAACTGATTTGGGGCCCCTCTCGAAGAAAATTGAAGTCATAACTTCATTAATCACAGATTGCAAAGCATCTCGATTAAGATCAAATTTAACTATCTCACCTTCACTTATCAAATAGCTATCTCCAGAGCACTTAAATGAAGTAGGCAAAGCACTTTGAATGATTTGCAAAGCTGTCCAGTATGGCCCAGAATTATGGGTCTTTGACAAAGATGGATGAGGCAAGGAAAATGAGAGAAACATTGCTAGTTGTTGACTAGTTGCTCTATTAAAAAAGTATGTCTTCAACATGGTCTTCAATGATAGAAGCGAATCAGTGGTGAATTGTAGATTAAGATTGCCGCTGTGAGAGCTAACCAATTGTTTCTCCACTGAGAAAAGCTCCAAGACCTCTGATTTTGCAGAAAGAGACTGAGGATAGAAAAGGTGAATACAATCACCATCAAAATCAGCACTTAAAGGCCCACATATTAGAGGATTAATCTTCACGGTGTGATCATCATGCACATACACTGAAAGTGCCTGCAAAGAATGCTTGTGTGTTGTTGGAGGTCTATTGATGAAAACAATATCTCCATCCATAATACGTCGATGCACGACTTGCCCAAGTCGGAGAAATGTATGTCCTTTGGAACCCTCCCTTAGTGAAAATGTTGTGGATCCATCTTTATATGTGAGGCACAAGTTGTTATCAACCAACTTTTGTAGGTAATCCTTATTGTGCACATTGACCCTCTCCTCAAAGGTAATTCTTCGTGCAATCTCAGAGGGGATACCAATTTCATTCACTAGCTTGTAAGCATCACCAGTAATCACACTCCGAGAAGAAAATCCAGAGCCTTTTCTAATAAATAATGTCTTCATTTTCTCAAGCCATGCTTTTGTTGATGATTCACCTGACTCCTTTCCCTTGGCATAACGAACATCTACGTCACGAGATGATTTTGAAGTACCCCTAACTTGAAGATATTGATTCACTACCGATTGCAAATCAATGGCTTCAACTTGATGAGATTCAAAATTTGGGGTACCAGATCTCGATCTTCTGATCATCTCGATTTGCCTAACCACTTTCTTGAGCATTGAAACAGACAGGTCCTAAAACACAATAAGAAAACAACAATAATCACCAAATACAATTATAGTCAATAGCAAACCTAATTGACTTATAAATTGCATACCGAAGACATGACGCTAACGCCATCAGAAATTTCTGGCATGGACAAGCAATTTGGAGGAACTGGCAAATACCGCAAAATGTAACCATCTTGTGGAAAGTATCCTTTTGTAGCTAGTTTCCTCCTAGTTTCTTGAGGAATTCTTTTTAAAATTTCCATTGCCTGTTGCATTTCATAAATGAACACAAACCAACCAAAGAGAAAGGGAGGGAGGGGAAAGGACATGGATAAAACAAGAATACAAACCTCAGAAGGAAGCAATGTACGAATATGGTCATCACCATAGCAAACCCCATATCTTCCTAAGAAGTTCCAAACACCTTCTTTGAATTGTTTACGAGGCACTTTTAATTGCAAATAAGAAACACCATCACTTGTTTTCACCTCACTAACAGAAACTTTTGTAGCTTCCTATAAAAGATTAAATAACCACAAACCTATTACTTGAATTCAAATTACCAACTATTGCATGAGAACTCGAAGACCCATCCATAAAAGAAGACACTTCCACAAGTGCAAATACTACTAGCATTTAGTTCAACAATCTAAAGATACAAAGAAACCAAAGATATTCTACGAATCCATTTTGGAAGATGTGTTACCAAGAAGTCCTTTAAAAGAAAAAGTTCAAGCTAAAGTTAAAGAAATCACAGACAGAGCATAAAGACAATAATATCAGTAGACAAAAAGAGCACTTGAATGCGTCATCCTAGCACTAGAATCATCTTCAATCCATAAGATACTAGTTCCTAAACCAACCCTGGTGTTTCGATAAGATAGTCAGTGTACATTCGAAAGTCATAATGGGGAGCTTGCATTTGAGAAAATGGAAACTTTGTGAACTAGATAAAATTGCTTAAAATGTAGTAAATGACAATAATCTACTAAAAGAATCAAGCAATATGAAACAAAGAAGTGGTGAAAATGGTGTTTTCATACTCACCTCACAACAAGATATCAATTGGTCAGCTATACCATTATTATTCTTCATCTGCAATTTTAATCATCAAGATAGTAAGACCAAGCTCATGAGAATATGCAATAGCTTTTCAAAATATAGCATCCATGTAATTAAGCAATAAGCAATGTTTTATACACATATCTTTAAAATAACGAACATTTTCCTAGCAATTTTTTTTCGTTTAAGTCAAACTTTCATTTCATCTTCTATTTTTTATGCTTTGGAGGAGGGGAGTGACGGTAGATATGGTGCCCTAACTTATCTCCATTCACCCAGCTTATAGGAAATTAAATTTCATCTGTGAGTAAATCCCTAATGAGTGTTTTGTTGCATTTCCTCTCCCTTTACCATGCATTCATCTTATTATTTTGCCTAATAACTATTGGGACAGATAAAAGACGTCAAGAAAAATAAGAAACCATAATTAACAATTGGATCAATGAAATTGTTGAACATAGATGAAGGAATGCGAAAAGATGTCGAACTAGGACTAACCTTGTTCCTTTTGAGCTTTAAGCATTTTAAACATAGTAAACTTAGCATTCGCTTCAGTTCACTAACATGGCTAGGATGATAAATTGCTGTTGGAAGCTCAATATATCCAAAATGACCTAAGGAGCACAAATTTATAAAGAAACATTACACTAATCTTTCCAAACTTAATGGAGCCATAGGATTATGTTTGCACATATAGATATAAATGGATTCGTTAAAGAAAACGCAAGAACATAGTTCATTGACACACCTTCACATTCTCCAAGTTCAGAAGTACCACATGATTCACATTTTCCAAATTCAAGCGGCAAACCAAGGAAGGGATTTGTGAGCTGAAAAGAATGGCTAATGGGGCATTCACTAATTGATGCTGTGCTCTATCGAATAATGTTGAAAACAAATCCAGAATCAGGATAGTTATCGTAGCAATTCACACAAGTTATTCGAGAAATAAGTCAATGGAAGTAAATATTAGTTGTATAATTTCAAGCAAAAATCACCATGACTTAAGCAATAACATGTTCCATAATTCACTTAAAAGAATACTTCTAGATGTTTCAACACATAAAAAAGTCCTCACCCTACCAATGAGCCAAATGCTCAATTAGCAACTTTCCCTTTACCCATCCCTTATCCAAGTTTTTCATTCCATACTCTTGCATCACCATGTACTCAGAAACAAAACAAGCTCTCACCCTACTATATCACTTTATCTCAACAATGTACAAGTGAACACTTAAAATACCTCCCAATAGATCATATAGGCAAGTGTTATCTAGAACCCACTCATTAACCTGTAGAATGACAAATTCATTTAAAGACTTATACCAATAGTCATCAGGACTTGAATAATAACATTTTTCATGACTCGCTTAAGAGAATACTTCTAATTTCAAAGCACAAAAGAGTCCCCGCCTTGTCAATGAACCAAGGGCTCAATTAGCACCTTTCCCTCTCCCTACTCTTATCCCAATTTTTCGTTCCTTACTGCTGCCTCACCATGTACTCTACTAAAAAGAAAAAAAGAAAAGTTATCACCTACAATATCACTTTATCTTAATGATGTACAAGTGAACACTTAATAACTTCCAAGAGATCATATAGGCTATTGTTCTCTGGAACCCACTCATTAACCTCTACAATGACAAGTTCATTTAAAGAATTAAACCAATAGTAGATGGATCAAGTAAAACACGGACCAACAAAGTTAGTATTCCACTTACTATTTCCTTTTGAGTAGCCAAACCAAACTTAATACCCACTATTTCGCCCTCAAAGATGGTCGGGTGAAGATTTTCCTCCATTTCACTAAGAGTAACTAAGATTCTGCTCTGTATAAACAATGAATTTGGCAAACGAGTAAGAATTAACAATCAAATAATAAGGAATCCATAATACTACGAAGAGATTTCAAATACCAATTGATCCACTAGCGAATGAGCAGAAAAAAACTTTAGTATTTGAAGGAAAATAAGACCGTGTCGTCAACCGGCAAAGCTGTATCCAAAAGTCTAATCATAAAAAGAAGTTGAAATAGCAAAACAGCTTAAAACAAAACGGGTTTAGTATTTTGGTTGAAGGAAAATAAGACCATGTCGTCAACCGGCAAAGCGCCCATCAACCAAAACAAAACGGGTTCTTAGAGTGGGAGACATGAAAGCACAAAAATGAAAACTTTCAAAAAAAACGAACAGATTAAAAGCTACGTTGACAGGCGTGTTCATAGAAAGAAAAGCAACCATCAATGTGACAATTTCAGTTTCCTCTCAGCTAACAAACACGCAAAGCACAACATGCAGTGACACCCACCGGTAAAGTCCGGCTTTTCTCTGAATTCTGACCCAAAAGTGCCCTAAATCAAATGATCCAGAGCCAAATAAGCAAATGAATGGGTGAGACAAAGGCCACAAAAACAAAGCATTTGATTTTTTGAAAGAAAGGGTGAAACTTTGGCACACCAAAATGCAATTAAGGGAACAGCAGGTAAATGCCGGAAACCAAATGGGTATGGTGAGATTTTGTCGGGAGTGAGCCCGGCATACCCTAGAGAAAGAAGAAGTCCTAGTATGGCAGTAGTAGCACTCCTACTGTTACACCACCGGTATGTTTGGTTCAAGGGAATAGCCAGGTTATTATTAAATAAAACTATATTGCATAGGAATGAGTATGATCATTATTACGTCGTCGTTTTAGTTGCCCCAACCCTAAATAGGATATAAATTATAAAATCGCCACCACCGTGCTCTCTGGTCTCTTCACGTTGTTTCAGCGTCCACCTCCTTCACGTTGCACTCTTGCTTCTTCTCCTCTATCTCTTTACAGTTGATCAGATCCAATGGTGAGCATAGTTCACAAGCTGAGGCCAAAGTTTGCATTTTCTCATCTTTCTTGGAGTAGCAGACTGATGATTTTTGTTTGCTTTGTTGATTTTAGGCACCAAAGAAGGACAAAGCTCCGCCGCCGTCGTCAAAGCCGGCGAAATCAGGAGGAGGGAAACAGAAAAAGAAGAAGTGGAGCAAAGGAAAGCAAAAAGAGAAGGTCAACAACATGGTTCTCTTCGATCAAGCCACATACGATAAGCTTCTCTCTGAAGCCCCCAAGTACAAGCTAATCACCCCATCTATTCTCTCAGATCGATTGAGGGTACTTTTACTGTTCCATCACCCTATCTGCACGCTACTGAAACCTTGAGCCTCACTGATGTTCTATCAAAATGATAAGCTTTCTTAGGGTTCTTAGTTGATTGAGGTTTTTCAATTCGGAATTTGGTTCTAAACATTAACTTGATTAAGAATTTGGTACTATGGGTTTGTGGTTTGCTGATTGTGAGATCTTGGGTTGGTTTATAGTTAATATTCTATGTTCACTTTCATTCTTTTATGGCATTCCCAAATAATGATTATTATTTGTGTTAGTAAGATTTTACATATATTTTCTAGTGTATGGGTGCTACCTTATACATTCGTTGTTTATTAAGTGAGCTCTCTCACGGACCAGCATTCAAATGCATTTTACAGATTAGTGGGTCGCTTGCAAGGAAGGCTATCAGGGAGCTAATGGCTAGAGGTCTGATTAGGATGGTGTCTGCCCATGCTAGCCAGCAGATTTTCACTAGGGCAACAAACACCTAGATGTTCTGTCTTTCCTTTGCTGGTTAGTGTAGCCATTATCTCTCCGAGTTATGCTTCTATCACTTCATCTTCAAAACAATATCTTCCTGTCATGTTAGACAATCCTTTGTGATCTATGTTTGATGGAGATGTTAGTTTTTCTTTTTTCTTTTGTCTCCTTTTGGCATTTATGTCTGTTTAGTGCAATTGATGGATCGTTTCTTTCCGCTGAAGGATTGGACCATTATTAGACAAACGGAAGGACATCAATTAACCTAAAGATTGGGTAATTTTTTAATTTGCTGTAATCGTAATTGAAGCTATGGTAATGTAATTTGTCAATTCATTATGATGTCCATGTAAGTGTAATGAAGCTTGAAAAGCTAGATGGCAAAAGATAATTGATCCAAGTTGATTTCTGTCATTATTTATGGTATTAATTTATTTTATATTGTTTAATAGAGAAATTTATCGTTTTAAGAGTTATTTTGTCAATTTTTATTAGTTGCACGTGTTATTTAAGAATAAATGATTTGTTAGTCAATGTTCAATGTGTCAACTTCATGGATGATTATTTATCATTTAAGAATTTACTTTATCTTTTAAAAGACTAAAAAATACATTTAATTATCTAATCAAACCAAAAAATATCTGATATTTGATATTTTTTCTGACCTAATTTAACACTTCGTTTTTAGTTGAATCCTAAATTGACCCCTAATCCATATATCCTCTTTCTTCCCGTGTCTTCGATCTCAATGCACCCACCCTTATTGACTGTCTAAATCTTTGAAGCCACTTTCTTTTCTCGACATCAATTTCATTGAACCTTAAATGAGCCTTTGAGCTTAATAAAGAGTTTGTGCTTTTGACCAATATTGGCAGCGTCTCAATAAGAGTATAAGAGCGTGAATGTGGCAAATGGGCGTTCTGGAAATGTGGCGACAATATTGCTGCCAGCTTCTGTTTCCAGCACCTTTGATTTTTATTTTAATGTCAACCTCGCCAACATTGGCACGACATCTTCTTCCAATGCGAACTTCGTAAGTTGATGGGTCCAGTGGGAAAAAAATTTTGTCAGTGCAGTGAACTTACATTTCCCATTTATGATGTCACAACTTAGCAACGTCGTTAAACACAGGACCATAACAATAACAAAGTAAAGACAAAGTAACCTAACATATCTGCTGAGAGAGGAACAGATCTGCTGATTAGCTAGTTCATTACACTGAACAGTTTGACATTAGAGTTACATATTTTGTTGATACACCCTCTAGGTGCCATCTTATCTTTCTAGAGGATATGTTGGGGATTTATTTTCCTCGGCTCGGATTGTAATTTTGGCTTATATTTTTCTTTATTTAAAAAAAACAGACAAAGTAACCTTAATAACCTATATCAAAATTTAGGACACTATTCATTAAACTAATATTAAGATGATGACTAGCATTAACATGGACAAACTTCTTAAATTAATTATCACACACGTCAATTAAAACAAGCAAAGCTATTGAAAAGGGTCAAAACAGTCATGCATATACTGCAAATAAGACCTTTATTTTAATTAGCTCTGACAGTACTTTTCCAAGATAACAATTTGATTTTTACTTCATCACGATGCATTTTGATAGTACTTATGATATCATTCTCCACTTATAGTGGGCTACAAAACTAATAAGGAAAACTTGAAAAGCCACGTAGAGTACGGTGGTTTATACACATTGAGGAGGGCTCCTTAGGTAAGATGCACTAACAAAATTTTACTAGGAATTGATGATCTTTAATTTCCCACGTCCATATAATCTTTTCATATTGTATTATTGATATGTGATTTTATTTATTTCTTAAAACACAAAATAAAACTAAAAGAAATCACTAATGCAAGTGCACTTATCGTTTTCTATAATATAGTTTGTGGAGTTCAAGTGTCGATCCCAAAAGGACAATAATTACTAGTAATAATTATCTTTGCATTATTTAATCTTATAAAATGAATGATTTATTTTAAGGGAAATAATAACTAAGATAATATAACATGTAAGAAATAACAAGTAAAGGTGATATGTGTAAAACCCCGAATCTTTCTTTTCATTGAATATAAATTTTTATATTCGGTGAATAGTATTTTTGGATGAATAGCGATTTTTAGGGGACTCATCTTCAAAATATTGAAAATTATCCGAAATAAGTGTTAAAGTCCAACGATAATGAAATGGATCGAAAATAAGTCCGATATGATGGATTTCAGGAGTTCCAAAGTTTAGGACTAAAATGCCCTTTTTGAAAAGTAATAGGTATTGATGATTTTAAACTCATTAGAAAATTTTTAAAGCATCCAAACAATAAGTATTGACATTAATTCGAGTATTTCATGGTCAATTTGATGATAAGACAATTGTGGAATATTTTGGGATTTAATTCAATTAGTTGGCGAATTAAATGCATTAAAGAGCAATTTGGTATTCTTGTATGCATTAAAAGGTAATTTGGTCTTTTTGGTATTCATTAAAGGGTAATTTGGTCATTTTACATGGTTTTGGTGGAAGGATGAGTCATTAGAAGAGAACCAAGAGGAAGGTGACATGTGGAATTCATTAAATGAGTATAAAAAAGCATAAAGTATGACATTTAACTTCATTCTTTAACATAACCGTGAGTGTTTGAGAGAGAGTAAACGTGAGAGACCCAAAACAAAAGTGAAAAGAAGAGAAGCAAGTGGGAAGGTCAGCCAAGGAGAGAGGAAGAAGAGGGCTTCCATTGTTGATGGGTTTTGATGGAGATTTGAAAAGGTCTTGATCAAGTAAAGATGTTCAACAAATACCCAAAAGATTGGAGGAAAAAGTGACAAGTTTTCCTAGCTTATTCCTAATTTTTGTGGGTTTTTAGTATGGGATGGATGTGTTTAAGATCAATGGTGCCTTGGTGTTATTTTGTTGTTTCTTTGTATGGAATTTGTTGAATATGACAAGAGAGTAATGTGTAGTAGAATTCTATCTTAGGTTTGCTTGAACCAATCCCATTGTTTTGGCCATAAATCAGCCTACAGACCTCCAGATTGGGTGATTCCAACTAGAAATGAAACCTAAGACATAGTAAAAAAAACATTCCTAGAGAAGCCCTAACCTCATTTTGGCTTAATCATATTGGAATTTGAGGTTGAAAATGGTGATCTGATGTTGCCTCTGTGTTGGAGCAGCTTATGATGTTTGGTGCATGTTTCTTGATTTAGAACTTCAAATGGGTTGATTTATGATGATATAGAAACTAGCAACATAGGGGAACAAATTTTTAGAATACCTCAAAACCTAATGTAACGCGATCGAAAGAGATGCGTGGATTGATGATGGTCTGTTCGTGACTCTATGGGAGAAAGAAGACGCGTCGACTTTGTAGAATGATGAAGATTCATTGATTCTTTTGGTTCGGCTATGTTGTTGTTCAATAGGACATAATTAATGCAATTGAAAAGAAAGGGATATGCAAGGAATTCGCTCCTACTAGACCTCAAGGAAACACGTTCCAAGCAACCTAGATGATGATAATTAATTCCAAGAAATTGAACCAAACAAGCACGTCACAATTTTGACGAAATTGATAAGTGAATTGTTGATTCCTAATGTAACAAGAACAAGAGGTGAAAATCCTCACTTTGTGGCCTGCGGCAACACAAGAATAATCTAATCTCAAAGTTGTGTTTCCCTAATCCTAAAGAGGTTATTTATATCGAGTTCAAATAATAAAAGACTTGGGCTAAATAATACATCGAAGCCCGAAATAAATATAACTTAAAACAAGTCCAAAAATAGAGTAATAATTAAAAAAACACACCTAAGCCTGGTCCAACGTGCTCCCAAGTCTGATCATAGGCGCGCCTCTGCTTAAGTGATGATGCGCAATCCAATGCAATAGTCTTCAAGTCTCAAGTGAGTTCAGTTCAAGAATTTGAGATAAATGAATCAATTTGGGCTATGATTCAGATAGCTCTCTTCCAATAGGCTTGGTGCACTCTATCCTCTCCATAAATTGGCCCACGTACGCATGGAGAGTTTCCTTGAGTCTATCTATCCTAGCTTTAGACATAAGTCCAACTGGAATGAGAAGCTCGCTTCCGTCACGCACGCCATCTCCATGATGATCCTTACTCCTACTCACGTCACCTCTTGTCATCGTAACTCCTAAATAGATACCCCATGTTCAAGCTTCCGTTATCTGCGCCAAGAAAGTTGGCTACCAACTCAAGACTCGTAGTGGTGGACATGATTACGAGGGAATTTCCTACGTCTCAGACACACCATTTTTTTTTTCTTGAAATGTTTAACCGGCGGTCAATTGAAATCGATGTCAAAGACGAGTCTGTGTGGGTCCAAGCAGGTGCTACACTCGGTGGAGTTTATTACCAAATCTGGCAGAATAGCAAAGTTCACAGCTTGCCTGCTGGGATCTGCCCGACGGTTGGTGTTGGTGGGCATGTAAGTGGTGCTGGTTACGGTAACATATTGAGAAAGTATGGTCTGACGTTGGATCATGCTGTTGATGCTCAAATAGTTGACGTTAATAAGTCCGGGACCATCCAAGACAAAGAAAGGTGAGGGTTCCCTGAATTGGGATTGAAAAAGGAGGATTGTTTTGAGACCAGCTGGATTGCCTCTGTGCTATGGTGGGGTAATTTTAACAATGGAACATCTTCTGATGCACTCCTGGACAGGAAGCCTGACTTTGCCAAGTTCTTGAAGGGGAAATCAGATTACGTTCAAACTCCCATACGCAAAGATAGCTTGGAATGGCTATGGAAGAGAATGATTGATTTGGAAAAAATAGGGATTGTTAGAATTTTATGGGCCGCGTGTATAAATATATGTACGTAGATTTCTATCTCAGTTATAGGCCTAATAAAATGTGATCTAATTTTAGTAAATTAATTGAGCCTACAGAAATATTAATTATTAGTATGAATCTCATTACGAGTCACTATGGTTAACGGACCAACAATGACTCGTGAGTCAAAATTGACTATAAATAGGGTTGTGGTCCCCAAGTCAGATCTCTCTTGACATTTTCTCTGAAAAGATTTTGTTAGTTTTCTCTGTTCCATAAGGAGAATTCATTCGGGTTTTGAATCTTGACTTGGAAGAACACAAATCTATCAAATTTTGTTGTTTACGCTTCCGCTATATAATAGATCAAGGTTAGTGTTCTTATTTGTACATATCATTGTTTATTCGATTTACGTGTGATTCTGGTTGATTAAATGTTTAAAAATCTGATTGTAATAATTATAAGACTAAATTTCTAACAAGTGGTATCAGAGCACTTCATGTAGATTGTTTCAACATAATATTTAGTTTCATTTTAACTTTTGTTCCATATATTCATGGTAGTCAAAATGAATTACGGATTTATCATTTGAGATTTCATTTGTTTTGGGTTATTGTTTATTATTTTTTTCATTATCATCGACTGAGATAGAAATTTTTAGATCTCTTAATTATCTTAGGCTGCGATTAAACGGAGAAACAAACAAACACTGTTGCCGTCGTCAAAAAAATGGTTTCATTCAGTTTAGAAACATTTTTTGTTTTTTGTGTTTGTGTTTTTGCCTCAAAATCTTAGCTATATCAATTACGGCTGTTTATTTATTCCCAATACTTAGTTTGTTAGCTAAATTCAGTTAGTTAGTTTTCTACTCTTTCACGACCACTGTATATAAATACTTCATTAGTTGTTAATAAAGTAAGCTTTCACATTTCCCCAAATACGCTTT
>JANZXV010000001.1:10126211-10144238 GCA_027576455.1 Erythroxylum roigii | reverse complement strand
TCAGTATCCAAGATATCCTTGAGTACCTCAAGTCTAAGGATACTTGCACCATTGCTATGATGAGATTATCACTGACACTAGAATAGGACATCCATGTGATTATCTCATAGCAGGTCATCCAATGTACTTACTACCCTTAGTAAGCATCCACATATCAACTCTAAACATCTCATGTTTACAGTTTCTGAGATCTACTGCTTGATCAAATCAAGGAGTTTGACATGTGCTAGTCTATCTGGATTAACGATGTCCAATCTTAATCCTATGACTAGGGATAATTTAGATACTGACATAATTACACATGATACGAATCTTAGTAGTATGATCACATTATGATTACTTTCATACTATGTCATATATGATGGACTTTATTAATTTTCTTATAGATTAGTATCAATTCATAAATAATGAACACCAAATTAATGAAATATTCCTTTCTTTATTATTGAAAATAAAGTCTATACACAACTTTGTACAAAACGCGCCAAAGGTGATTGCCTTTAGGGTACTACTCTAACACATTTTAGGGAGGTTTAAATTGTTAATTATGATTTGAATAGAAAATCTAACACTCACTGAGCTCATTTAGCTAACACTCTCTTTTCTGTTTTTAAATGAAACCTTTCAGGTGCACACTCAGGGGCTTCAGTAGCAGAGATTCTACCTCACAAGTAGTCAACTTCATCACGTGTTGTTGTGTTGGCATTTTTGACTTGCAAATGTTTTTGGGAACATTTGCATTTTCATGAATATTTTTTGGACTATATATTGTTGAATGCATGTATATGAATATTTTAAAGTTAAATGCATGAATATGTCGGAGCTTTTTTTTTAAGATTATTAAAGTGATTGTTGAGATTGCTTGTGAATGGACTTAAAGTCCAAAATTGTAGTGGGGATTTTGAGATGATTATAAAAGTATTTTTGAACTTTTACAAAGACTTGAAAATTTTAGGAAAGTCAAAATACAGTCGTTGTGCTGCTGAATATTTTTTAAAGAATACTACACTACTTTTGTCTTTAATGTTAAGTTTACGCCTTTTAATGTTAAGTTAAGGCTTTTAGGTTAAAAAGGACAATAGGCTTAGCTCCACGGGAGCCTTCCAGTTAGATCAGATATCGACTGGAGGGCCACTACGGGGTGTCAGGTAGGCTGCCTAGTCATTTCAGGACATGAGCCTCTCAATGTTGATATCAGAACTCCACTTTTAAAAGTGGGTTGCCTCCTTTTTGTTTTAACGTTTTTACGTTGTTTTAAAAGTGAGTTGACCTATAAAATCATCTTTTATCTCCTTAGACAAAGTTAGGTTCATTTAGTTTTGACTATTTCCTCGTGGGATCAACATCTTTGATAATACAATGTACGATCCATATACTTGCCAAAATTAGGGGTTTTATTAGAGGTAAAACTTGCTTAACAAAGATTTAAAGAGAATTCATAGACTCTAACTATAAGGTTTTGAAGAAAAAAAATGATTTTCAAATTGAGAAAATCTATATACAGTTTCAATTAGGCATTAAGGTATTAGCATAGGATATTTGATTCTCTTATCAGAAGCCTTAGATACAATATTCTTAATGTAGACCCTTATATATATTTCAAGAGGTTTAGTGATAATCATTCCATTATTTTTTTGCTAGACAATATATTTAGTGTAGGCTCTAAAAGATCATATTAAAAAATTGAAGCCAGTTGGCTAAGAATAGGAAGTACTTGAAACTAGCAAACATAATTTTAAGGATATAAATTTACCATGACAGAAATAACTTGAAATTTGACTTTTAAAGAAAATTTATTTAAAGAATATTAAAAATGCTTTAATATTTAAAATTGTAAATTAAATTGTACCTCTCTTCATATTAATTTCATGTAATCATCTAGTATGAGCCTTGACAATGAAGATGAGAGGATGAAGATGCCTTAATTACTATATACCTCAATAGTGGATGTTTGATGTTCACCATAATTTGTGTAAGACCAAAATTTAAACATACAATGATAGTGGTTAATCGATACATGGTAAGTCCTATTATAGAGTAATCTAATGTTATAAAGAGGATCTTATACATTAAGGAGACCTCTAATTTTGAATTAAAGTATGGAGTAAACTTCATTGTTAGTAAAGGTGTTGACTCTGTTATGCAGGTGATATTGATAAAAGCAATTCCATCATGTTATATGTTAACACTTATGGGTGGCACCATAATTAGGTTTCAAAACTAAAATTAGTTGTGGCTACATAAATAACATCAGTAAAAATATCTAGTAGCTACACAAGAAAATAACCAAATAACATAATTATAACCAATATTAAAAGAATTTGAGTATGTACAAGAGAATATTTTCTTGTTTTATGTGTTAGGAAATTGGGTTGGATATGATCTCTCACGTAGTGGAATAATTATGAAACATTTTCATATTAATTTTCTAAATGCCAAGATCACTTAAAATTCTATAAAATGATTTATAAACCATAATAAAGTATTAATTGAAACTTTTACCTTATTCCAAAGCTTCATCATTTTCTTGTTGTATCCATTAAATCGTTTTTAAAATCGGTCCACCTCAATCACTATAGTCACAAAAGTGTTTGACCTCTATCGGTATCCAAAAAATAAGTTAAGAGAACTCTGTAACTATTTCAGAAAGGGTTAGGTAAAGACCACTAGCTCCTTTAGAGCTTAAGCCTATTCATAATAGGTTTTAAACATTATAGTAATTTAATTAAAATTTAATTCTAATATCAATTAAAATATAATTAAAATTACAAGTAATTCTAATTATATAAGCCCAAATAAGATCCAAAATCTCATATTGATCCTTATTTATTAAATATCTCATATTTAATCATAAAGTGTCTCAAACTTTACAATCAGGTCCAATTTGATTAAAACACTTTTCTCTCTTCAGCTTGTCATTTGTGTGTGACCTATTAGGTTCCTAGGATTAGGTAAATTGAACTTCTTTAGTATATTAATTATCTAATTAAACAGTTTATATCCTTAGATCAAGATTGCATCTAGCAACTTATCATAACCACCCAAATATTTAGAAATGTCAAAATAGTTTTGAAGAACCTTTTTATGCATTTTTTATATAATTAGGTCATTTTATCATATAATGTTCCAATTAGTCGAAGAGTTTGGAATTAATGTCTACTCTATTTTTAGTCCAATTATGTTAGTTATCTACCATTAGTAATTAATTCTATTAATAACATTTGTAGACTATTATAAAGCATCATTCGACCTTAGTCAAGGATTTTCCAATTCAATTATAATCAAGAAAAGTGAAACATTATCCTTAATTACTTTAGGGTAATGAATCTTATATTAATCACTCAAATGCCTCCATATGGTTTGTGCTATATCCAATGACTACCGATTGATCTACCATTGAGTAGAGTAGATCGTAAGTAGTATCAAAATATAACAATCCTTATACAAGATAACTTTGAAGATCTCAAATTAAAGGATCACTTATACAATCATCACAATGAGAACTTCTATAGACATACAAGTAATGTTCACAATGGATTTCTCATATGAGGTCAATTTAGTAAATTTGTTCTCTAACAAGCACCCACACGTTTGTTTAAGTATCTCCATACTTTAGCCTACGAGATCAACTACTTCCTTCATAGGAAAAAATATAACATGTGTTAGTCTTTTTATATTATATTGATGTCCAGTCTCAATAGAATAATAACTAGGATTAATTTAGGGATAATACATAAATGCATTATGAATCTTATAATTTTAATCTCATCATAATTTCAATTTCAATTGTAATGTATATTTATCTTATAGACTTTATATTATATACATATAAGTATGTATAAGATAAAGAATGCCTTGAAATAATTATCACTTAACTATAACCATCTGATTGGCTGTAAGGCATAAACCAACAATAGCTAACTTGCACTACGCTAATGGTGATATCTTATACCATATCATCATATAATGATCATATTACTGCTGGGATAGTGACTTATTGAGATAATTCTACAAGATTCTCTATAGGGAGCACTTTCTTAAATCTTACAACTTTCATTTTAATTATCATTATAATAACTACCTAAATATATACCTGGATCTTTGATGAGACCTTAGCTCCTTTTACATGTATAAAGGCTCTAATGTTCTATAGAACATTGGTATCTTGAACAGTAGAACTATATCAGGTTCATTAAAGAACTTATTGATCCAAATAATCATTTTCACTAAATGAAAAATGCATAAAGCTTAATTAACAACCATTGCTCTATTGGAACCTTGCAATCTTAAAATAATATTATTCTAAGTAAAATATACCTTAATCGGGACTTACTTTTAAAGTTAATTTCCATATAATCTTGAACTCAAATATTAACTCATAAATAGAATAATGGATATCTTTAATACTTCACAAGTATTAGATATCTCAAATACTAAACACCTTTAGTATATTATCCATATACTTAAACTAGAATTGGTAAACAACTTTGATATATATCTATATAGATTTAATTCCTAGAATTAAGTTGTTACATTTTCTTATCTAACAATAGTTGTTCTTGGGTAATTATATTTTCATTAATTAAAAATGTGAATTATTGTTCTCTGTGAGTAATATGTCCTTGTAAACTCCTACTAAAGAGGGAAACTATACTCACATTGACCTTCTTGCTAACTTGATAAATCCATAATCATCTCTAAAATAAACTCTTTCAATTTATCATGAAAGTGAATCTTTCAACATCTAGTATCTTTTCAACTATACATCAAATGTATCAATAAAGGCACTAGTTTTAATAGGATGAATTGTCATAAGATTTGAACTTTTCAAATTTGATCTTACTCCCACTACTTATGAGTGTTCATTGAAATAAATAATTTGTTCAATAGGTCTATAAGATTACATCCAACCTTTTGAATATCTCAAAACCTTTTATTATCTAATTTAGTTCTAAATTTATTAGACAATACATGCTTTAACTAAGCATCATATCCCTAAATCATTAAATTTGACTCTTTTAAAGTCTTAGCATTCCATAGCTAATATGAAATCTTACTAAGTAATTTAACTGGAACTACTAAAGTTAAATTATAATCCTGGGCTTAACTATAGAAGAAATAGATATTGCATCATACAATATATCATAATGTATATTTCTCCATACATAAATCCATACTCTTATGAAATATAGTTATGGAGATATTCACTAAAGAATCTTATTTTTTATAGATAACCAAAAATTTAAAACTTGTCACATCTATTTCATGAAGTGGTTCAGCATTCTCAATGCTTAATTTCTACTTAAATTTAAATAAGTTATACTTTTAAAAAAAATAAATGAATATTTTATTTAATACATATGATTATATCATATAAATTCATTAGTAATATAATGAAATACAAGTATCATCTTTTTATGAATTGTTATCATATCAAACACATCACATGTATGAGATTTAACAATTCAATTCCATCATCATTCTTTCACAAAATATTGATTTGGTTATTCTTCAACTTAACAAGTTTCATATAATTCACAATTAAAAGTTTACATATATCCTTGTATGTACCTTTATGATTCTCATCATTCTGATTTAACCAACGTGGTATAAAAAGATAGTCTTAGTTATCCAACTTTGTGTTCTTGCCCTTTATGTTAAGTATAAGTCTCTTTGATCCCACACATATAAAGTATTTCTATAAGCTTGGATCAACTACTTAACAATATATTCTTATCGTGCCTTAAACATTGCAATAATGTTGAATCTAAATTCAGTACCAAATACTTATAAGCATGAACTAGAAATATACATGATATTTATCATACCGTGTATAGGAAAGAAAAATCATGTAATTATTTCTTTAAATGATAACTATTATCATTATATAGCAAAGCCTTAAATTGATTTCCATGTTTATGCTTTTAATAGGCAAAATTGAGTGCAACAATTTCATCAAGGTACTATACCTTTGAGCTCTACTTTATGCAAAATATTGCATCTTGCTATCATGGTGTTGACATGCATCTTACATGGTTCCATCAAAGTTTTAAGATATCTGTCAACTTAAAATGTTATCAAATTTTGTCATTTATATGATATTGATATATCTATAAAACTTTAACAAATCCTCAACATGGAAAAATACAAATATTGTATAATAGACATATAACTTTTCTATCAAACTTTGAGAACTCTTCTCAAATATAATCTATGTCTAAGAATTTAAGTTCATTAACTTAATATCAACTATACTAAACAAGTAAATTTTACTCAAAATAAAATATAAATATAAGAAAAACAAGTATTAGTTATATGCCAAGACTACCAAATAAGATTAAGACTTTAATCTTGTACTTGGTTACTCCTACTATTTTATTCGAAATAATAGGCTTCACTACTATTCAGAAAGATTACTCTAATCCTTCTAGTGGACTAGGATCTCATTCAAATTTAGTTGACCTTGAGTCACTCAACAATCCAACTAAACTTAAATTTGATAGATAATAACTTTATCAATCATATCTTATGTAACTCTTAGAACCATTAGGTGAAAACTCTTGTCAAAATATATCTTATATGTTATTCCTAAATTTGCTTCTAAATTCATATGGTCATGAGTCACTCATCCAAATCATATAAATTTATTTAATTAGGACCCAATAGTTTAAGATAAAATATATTCAAGTTAAAGGGGCCTTGACTCACTCAACAAGCCTTACAATAAATAGAACTATAATTTTATTCTTAAATAATGGAAGGTAACAATCATGTTGTCAATTTGTACTTAATATTTTAACGAAGGATTTAATTTTACATAATTTCATCAAACACAAAATTGTAAGTGAAATATCACACATATAAAACATAAAATTTAACATGCATCCAATATTTATATATATCAATATATAAATAAAGTATGCAACTTAGAAGCACATAATAAAACTATATGCACAAAATAACAAGCTTTGTTTCATTCGAGTTATTGATCTTCAAAATCTAAAATAATATTTCCAACTCCATAGATAATTAGATAAGATTAAACTCATAGATTTCTAAATAAATTAAATTTTTATTCCAAATTAAATTTTTATTTGATTTGAAAACAATTTTCAAATTCAATTGGAAAATATTTCCCATTTTCTTGAATCCTTTAACAAAATTTAATCAAAAATAATTTTTAATGAATTATGCTTCTCACTCATTATAATTTAGAAAGACTCATTTTTCAAAATTAAATAAATAACACATTCTAATCTATTCTAGTCTCATTAGAAATAAATTTTATTTAATTAGAAAAATATTTTCCAATATTAAAAGAAACTGTTTTCAAAATTAAATAAGACATCTTTAATTTAATTGAAAAGTTCTTCATACTATTTATTTAGAGATTAATCTCTTAATTAACTAGAAAATCTTAATCTTTCTTTGTTAAGTTAGAAAAAAAAATTTTAAAATATTAAAGAAAGCTCTTTTTCTTAATTGATAAATGAAAATGCTTTTCAGATTTTAATCAAGAAAATTGTCTTTTCTAAGAAATCATGAAACTTATTATTCTTACATAAAGAAGTAATAGAATAATAATAATCTAAATAAATAAAAAATTAATTTATCGTAATCAATTGAAATAAATAAATTTAATTAATAAACACCTTTCATAATTACTTAATAAAATATTTTCCTTAATTTAAAGGAATCTTATTAATTAATTTTAATCTAATTAAAATAATTTATTCTAATTTTAGAAACTAATTTTTTAAATTAATTAAGTGTCAATATAATTGTTAATCTTAGTCAAATTAAGAAAAATAATTACCTTAATTTTGAAATTAAATTTTGATTTAAAAATAATTTTAAAATTATGATTGTAATATACCTTGGAATTTGTCTTGGAAAACTATATTCCACACCATAGATAACTTTGTATGTTTGGATTAATTTGATCTTATAACCAAAACAAGGCTTATTCTACACTGGATGAGCTTATCATTGTATCTAAACAAGTCTTAGTCTAAATTAAAAATACCTTATTCTTAACCTAGAACAACCCTAGCCTTATTTCCAAACAATAAATATTCTAACCCTAGAATAGTTTTATCTGTGTTTCTAAACAACCCATCTTCATTCTTTAAAAACACTCATTTCTAAGACTACCAAGTTGCCGCCACCTTGCTCATGTCTGTAGCCATCGAGATGTGTCCAGCAGTTGCCGCTCCCGCTATTGCCAAACGTCGTTAGCTCTAACAAATTTCCAGGGAGCACCATTTCAAGCTACAACATTTTGAAGCTTGCGCCACCTCCACACCTCAGCTGTCTTCTTGAGAAGCTGCCGCAGATGCTGCCCTCCAATCACGTCTCCAATATGCTTGTGCTGTGGTGTTCATGCAGTGGCGACTTCTCTAGCAGCCTCCTCGCTAGCCAACCGCCACGCTCCATGTTTGAAGCGTCCCCATCAGCATCACATGCTGTATGAAACACACCTCGTCGCTATGTCTACAGCTTTTCTGAAAGTTAGCAACAATCGCCTCTTTTCGCGCCTGCTAACAACCACGTCCCAATCTACCACTAGTGTTTCAGACATCGACAACTCCAACAACAGTTGCCATCAAGTTCTTCGACCAAGAAAATTCAACCAGCCACCAAATAACAAAATACAACCAGTTTTTTCTTCAATCACTACCAGCGGTTAGGGGTTTGCAGCAACTCTTCCAGATTCAACACAATAAGAAATCCAGAACAATTCTAGGTTTAATATTGTTTTTAAATCTAAACTATTTGGATTTTCATAAGTAGGATTTTTGGACTTCTCAAATTACAATCGTTCTGTAATTGGTTGATCAAATCTAAATCTGATTAGGTTAGGTTTTTAATTTCAATCAAACAATTGAATTAAGTTATAAAATTAAAGTCAGCTCTCATACCACTATCAAGAAATCAGGCTGAGATTCATTAGAATTAACAAATATTTAAAAATGTCAATGTAATTTTTATTTATCTTTAATTATATGATTAAACAATTATCTTTAATTCTCTAATTAACTAACTTATATTCATAGATTAAGATTTAAGTCTAGCAATATATTGTGATTATCCAAATATTTAGGAATATTAAAATGATTTTGATTAATCTTTTTGTACATAATTTTTCTATATTATTCAATCTTTTATTATATAATATTCTAATTGGATATAGAGCATAAAATTAATGTCTACTCTATTTGAGTCCAATCATTAGCTCTATACAGCTAGTAATTGATTATATTAGTGACATTTGTAAATTATTTACAAAGAATCATTCCACCTTGATTAATGATTTTTTTAGTCAATTCTAATAAGAAACAATAAAATATTCTCCTTAATTAGTTTAGTGTGATATATCATATATTGATCATTCAGCTACCTTCATATAATTTATATTACATCTAATGAATATCGACTGAGCTACTCTTAATTAGAATATGTCATAGGCAGTATCATTATATATATAATAATCATTATACAAGATAATTTTGAAGATCTCAAATTAAATGATCATTTATACAATCATTACAATGAAAATTTCTATAGATATACAAGTAATGTTTTAAATGAATTTCTCATATGGATATGGGGTCAATTTAATGAACTGGTTCTCTAAAAAAATTTAATGAACTTGTTCTCTGAAAAACACCCACTTATTTATTTAAACATCTCCATACTTTAGTCTGTGAGATCGATTATTTCCTTCGTAAGAAAAAACATGGCATGTGCTTTTTTATATTCTATTAGCATTCAATCTTAATAAAACAATAATAAAAATAATTTAGGGATAATATATAAATGTAATATTAATATCATAATTATAATCTTATCATAATTTCATTTTCAATGTATATTTATATCATAGACTTTATTATATATATTTAAGTATGTATAAGATAAAAAATGTTTTTAAATAATTATCACTTAACTGCAACCAACCAATTGGTTGTAGGGCATAAACCAACATTATGATAGTTAGAGTGTTTCGCTGTTTTGTATTTAACAAAGAATCCACTCTTTCATTTAAAAATCAAGCACATCTTCGAGTTTAGATTTACTTCTATCCATGAGAAAATGGAGTCCGAACTACATAGATGCAAAAAGTTCATAATAAACATAATATAACATATTTTATGACAAAAATAGTTAATACCAATAAGTTTCTTTGGCTTTAAACCTTTTATAATTTGATAGAAACGCAAGCAACACAGCAATAACAAAATATATAGAATGACACGAAGATTGATTGTTCTCAATAAAATTTCCAAATGGGATCTAGACTGAAGTAAAATTATATATTTGGGTGGTAATAAAAAAAACTAAAAGTTGAGAACTTGCGAGAAATTTTATATTCCTATATTATTTATAATATATAATATATATTAGAGGGGTAAAGCTTCTAACTCTGATTTTGTATCTTGTCCATTATTCTAACTTTAACGAGTTACAATCTTATTTTATGGAGCCTGATTTTCTCAACACGTAGCCTACAGAAAACACGGATTCAGCCATTGTATGATCTAGCTTCTTCATGTTGAGCATCTTATATGTATGACATTAGATCTCTAGCATTGGCCAAGATTTAGACGCTGGACGCTTCATGAAACCAAAGAATTGGAGGGTTGGTGATTCTGAAGAACTAGTCTGAACTGTGCTGGTTTGTACTCGGTTGCCTATTTTTGTGAAGTTCACATGTTTCCCACTGCAAACATAAAAGATTAGAATAGATTCTGCAGCAGTTGAAAATGCAAACATTGAGGAGAATTTTCTTGGATGGATAGATATGCTTAATAAGACTATAGGTTGTTTGCTTCACTTTGATATGCAAATTTAGTAGTTGACTTTGCTACGTAGTACACTGACTGACCTAAAAATATCTGGGGATAGGCATACCGAGTCGTATGAAGAAAACGTGAGCGACATGTCGCACATGGGAGGCAGCCCACTAGGGACACTGACCAAGGCATTAATGCTGGTTGAAAGGAAGTAAAAGCTGTAACCATAGGATAGGAGTACAAAACAATGGGTGATGTGATGAGATGTGGTGTAGGGCGGAATCTCTCTGGATTTCTCCAAAGATAATGCAGTCAATTCAAAACACACCATTGTATGACAAACCACCTGATGTGCTTCAGGTTTCTTGTGGCCCTCTCAACTTATGCAAGGCCATCGCATTTTGAAAACGCCATGATTTTGCTTAAATTAACAAAAAAAAGCTTCCACCATGTCATGTCAAATGCCCTTTGCCTTTTACTAAATGCAGGGATACCTCATATTTGCGCATCTTTTTAATTGATAAAAATCAAATAGTGCTTACAATTGTGTTATATGTGTTAATTTTCGTTTTTATAAAAATACAAATTATCCCATCTTTGGTTGTAAAATTGACTCTTCTGACATTGATCCGTAACCAACAACTCCAACTTTGAGAATCTCTTGTTCTTCAGTTGAGTTATGTTGCTGTATCTGTCTGCTCTTTTGACGTGTGAGCATATCAAAGGAGACGTCTTCCACAAGATGAAGCGTGCAATATATTTGGTCGAGAAAGCAATATCTCAAAATGCAGTTTTTACTCCATATGTGCTCTCCTACGCATAAATACCAGAAAAGTGGTAGAGAGTCGACATTTCAACTTGACAATGCATATATCAGAATCCACTCCCTGAATTTTTTTTATATAAAAAAAGCAACAAATCTTACTGTGCTTCAACTTGCCATTGGAGCCAATGCAAGCAGGAAACGTGGAATACATGTACCAATAGTCTAGGAAGGCTAGGTTCCTTGAACACCTGGATGCCAATATTGTCAAGAAACTGCTAGCAATAACATTAATGTTATGTGTTCAGAGTCTGGCAGACAGGAATGGAATGCACAAACACTTACTCAATGTAAAAAGTTGGCCCTGTAATGTGGAGGATGGACCCTTTTCAATCTTTATCTGATTGATTTCGGTACCTTATAATGTATGGAATATAAATGTTTGATTCAGCTTTTCCTAGCTTATGAGCTGTAACTGATTGAAGATTCAGGTGGGAAGTGGCAGTTAGATCGCAAGTCCCATTCGATACTAGTCGTCTGTTATTCTTTAAATGCCTAGATGTGGTTATATATCCAATACGGGAACAACTGGTCATATATGTGGCTCGTAAAGTTTACGTGCGCAATGTTTGGTCTTTGTTCTTATGAGTGTGCCACGACTAACGTATACTGTCGAAGCTAGGAAAGTACAGAAAAGGCTCCTGTTCATGTCAGGACTGGGATAGGTGGTGAGGAGACATGTTCGACCCTTTTCCATCCATCGACTAATTAGTATCATGAATCTAAGCCAAAACTCGCCGTTATCTCAACTTTTATTAATGTTATTGTTAGCTGGTTAATCTCTCGATCGCATTATAATATATATAAGATGGATTCAAAATGGCAAGTGCATTAATATTTTTATCCAAGTATAGTATACACTTTGGGGGATGCTTGCGGATCTCATGATGGTGGAAGAAGAAGAAGTCGTAAGCTAAAGTCATTCCATATATCATCCAATACGCAAATGCCTTCTAATATCTTTGGAGCATAAAGTTAGTTTCCCCCTTATTTTCTATCTCTTCATGATGGGCTTGTGCATTTTCTTCCCAAGTCGGTAAATCCCTGGCCAATTAAAGTAAAGATTCTTTATAGTATTTGGCACTATAATTAACATGAGCCATTTCCATAATTCTATGTTAATGGTAGTGGGGTTAACCTAGATAGGACTTTGACAATTTCCTGATGACGACCCTATAATGAGCTTATAGTGGACCTGAAAGCGATACAATACCAATTGGGTTACATAAATTCCTTTCAAATTCAATGTAACTAAATCTGATGGTTCCAATGAAAATCTCATGTTAATATCATATTTGTTAATTATTAATTTAAAAAAAAACTATTGCCTTCTGAATCAAGCATCTCCCTTTTTAGGATGGCGACTTGATATAATTAAGTTGAAGAGTTATTATTTCTTTTTGCAATGGAGAATCGAAAATGGAAGAAGTAGGTGCACCAACATATACATGAGATAGGCATAGACTTAAGCTTATCCAATGTAATTCACTAAAAGTGATGCATTCGTCCATTAATATTTTTGTCCAATAAGACACGGCCGATTCATCTGGTATCATAATTTTCTCTTTGGATAGAAAATGGTCTACACTACAGGCTTTGCATCAAGTCAAAAGCATATTTACAAATCATTTTTCACGATGACGAGAATTACAGATTAATAACATTCGCTGAATGAGCATTTGGTCCTTATGGGAACGAAACCAAAGCACTTAATAATAAAAAGCATCCTTTACAAGTCTGATCGGACCATTTTGGAATAATTGCAAACTAAAATTGAACAAAAACTGAGGCTTACACATTTCATGTTTGGAAGCAGATAAACCCCAACTTAAAATTCATGAAAGGCACATAGACAATTTTAGGTCACCACTTTTTTTTATTTTTATTTTTTTGAAATTAGGCCCAAAACATGACAAGCTTGTCTCCAATGGCAAGCGCTCTCTTTTAAGTACAACATAAAGCATAAATATAAAACTAAGATTATGAATTTTGAAGAATCGACCTGTAATTCACTCTCTCTTTAAGCCTTTTACTATAAATAAAATGAATTGCCTAATGGATCTCATAAAATCAAAAGGATACCGTCCAATTTGCCCATTATTGGTAAATAAAATCAGCTAGCGTTTAAAATTAAAAAGTGTGACTTCAAATTCAATTCCTTTATTTACAGTTTCTAATGTGGGAACTGTGTTTTCTTTCCTTTTTCAACAAGGGAAAGAAAACAAAAGCGCCTAGTGCGTAAAGCCTAAGCCCCTACGAATGGGTCTAATGTAAAGGGTTCCTTGTTTGTCTCGGTAGAGTACATAAAAAATGCTCCGTGGAGGCTCCTGAAGGATATGCAGTCCCGTCGCAACTCCAAAGGCTAAATGCGCCAATTGATCCGCACATTGATTCCCTTCGCGATGCGTATGCTCAATTTGCACTTCTCACTCTCGAAGCAGCAACTCCCGAATACCTGTCACCAAAAAATAAAATTCAATCAGATCATTTCGGGAGGAAGACAGAATATTAATGACCTCGAGGGAATCCATTTCAACTATTACGCGTCGGTAGCCCCAATCCCACGCCAGCCTTAGACCTGAATACACACCGTACAGTTCAGCCTGTGAAGGATCGTCTATTCCTATATTCTGTAAGAAGCCTATACACCAGTGTCCCTGGCAGTTCCTTATAAGGCCGCCTGCTGAAGCAAGATTGGAATTCAGGTTCACTGCACCATCCGTATTAATCTTGACCCAACCGTTTATGGGTTTGTTCCAGGGTACGTTGATATTGTATGCTTGCCAAACTGTCATGAATAGTGGCATTATAACAGTGGTGCAGGCAATAACATCGAGGAGAGGTAGCGTTTGGATTGGTGACAATCTTAATCGATCTCACATTGACTACTTCTATTGGGTATTAGCTGCCCTGAGTGCCTTCAATTTCTGTGCCTATGTTTGGGTTGCTAAAAGGTTTGTGTACAAAAAAGTAGAGGATGATGAGGTCAAGAACCTTGACGACAAGATATGATAAAATTATAATTTCGATAATGTAAGATACCCTAAAATCGAGTCCATCCTTTAAACTAGAATTTCACATTTGTGGTTGATTAGAAAATGGTGTTGCAAGGAATATGTACCTTTGTTTTTCTTCTCAAACAACATGCCAATTTAATAATTGCACTAAGGATTCCGATTACTTTCATTTGGCGTTATAATGTATATATAGAATCGTACTTTAAAGAAAGAAAAAAATAATTTCCGTGGCTTGCCACTTCATCCATCGAAATCGCACTTAATAGCAATAATATTAAAGAAAAGAAACCCACCCGTGGGGGTGAGACTTTCTAAGGTGCGTATAGAAAAGCCATGGAGACATTTGCAATCTTTCCTAGAAAGCTCTTTGACTTCTGCTTTGTAGCCTTTTTTGAATCCTGCACTTCTGTATATGAAAAAGAAACAAGGAACTTTTTTTTTTTGAAAAAATGAAATATGAATATTACTATACCTGAAACTAATACTGAAGTTACAATGAGTATAGTCTTATCTACATGTTACAAAAATAGTATATCAAGTAACAAATGAAACGGAATAAGTTAAAAATGCTGTCGATGTTGCATGTCCAATGATAAAGTGTGCCACTGTTGTTTGACAAAGATGTGTTCACAGATCAAGTTAACTATCCGATCAGTGAGCAGGTATTTGTCTACCTTCATATCATTGAATCGTCAGCTATTTCGCTCCTTCCAAATTGTGTAAATGGTAAGTGTGAAGGATGCTTTATAGAGGAAAGTGTTAGTTTTTTCAGGGTTAGAGTTACGGATGATCCAACTTAATGCATGCTCCCAATTATATCGACAATTACTTAGAGGTAATAGGTGAAGTATTTGGCTCCAAATTGCTTTGATATAGGTACATAAGAAGAATAGATTGTCCCTGTCTTCAACAGCCTCATTACAAAGAACACATGTAGTATCCGCTACGTTACCATACCATTGGCTCATGGTTTGGAGCCTATTCTTAATAGTGAGCCATGTGAAGAAAGAGGCTTTAGGGCTAATTGTGCTTCTCCATAATAAATCCGACCATTGGACTGTCAGGTATCTGCTGTACAACAATTGGAAGTATGATCTGTTAGTGAAAAGGTGGTTATGGTTAAGCAACCATATAACAGTGTCTTCATTGTCCACTAACGTTAACTAAGGGAGATGCATCGAGAGGGTTGAAAAACCTCTGAACTCACCTTACCATTCACCATTTATAATCAGTGAGGTGACCTTAAGATTAATTGGTAATCGGTTTCTTAGTTGTTGAAAGTGAGTGTATTCGATGATTGGACGTATATCAAGCCAATTATCATAACATATCCATATCTTTTCTCCATCCCCAATTTGATGCTTAATGTAGGGATATACGGTCTCCCTAATCTTTGTCATTTGTTTAAGAATCGGAGAGCCATCTTTTGTGAAATCGACTTGCTAGAAGTTCAAACACTTGAAGTAGTATTTGTGTAACCGGTATATAGCCTCTGTAATCTCTTGCTCATTAAAACTTTTTGCATGGTAGTTATCAAGATAATCTCATGGCCACCTTGTTTTTTTGGTATTGTAACCTCACTCCACTTAATTCATGCCTTCTTTGAGTTTCCAAGCTGACCCGACAATAGAAACATTTTCATAATGCGGTCTATATCTTTGATAGCTCTCCTAGATATTGCAATACAGTGAAGATGTATACTCGTGAGAACCAAAATGATTAGAATGATTCGCACTGCATACGATAAGTGTCAGCTCTACCATGCAATCACACACGTTTTGAGTTTTTTAATGATTGGGAAGCAATCATGAAACTTGAGTTTATGTGTTGTAATGGGTACACCAAGATAGCTAAAAGTCGTAGATATGTTTTGAAGGCTAGTTAACCTCATAATGTTGCCCATGATCTGCACATCTGCCAACATACATACACTGCTTTTAACTGAATTATGCTGCAAACTAGACCATTATAAAACAACTCAAAAGCATTCATCATAAGTCGAATATAGTAAAGATCAGTAGCATATGGCAGGATCAAATCATTAAATGTGTGATGTTAACCTCCCTGCATTTGTGATGGAACTTGAAATCACTATTGCATGATATAAGCTTGTTTATTAACCTAGAAAAACCCTCCATAACAAGTATGAATAGGTATGGAGACAAACGGTCTCTTTGTCGGATGTCTCGACCGATTTTGAGAGGTTTAGAAGGTTGATCTTTAACTAACACAGTCAAGGAAGGAGACTGAATACAAGTCATAATATATTGAACGAACTTTGGAGGGAGTTGCAGTGCCTCAAGACATATCTGGATGAATTTCTAGCTAATGGTATCGAAGGCCTTGAACAAATCTATCTTAATGCAGCAACTGTTGATTTTTTTCAAGATTTGTAATCCTTAAGAAGCTCTTATATCAACAAAATATTGTTGTTGATATTACGGTCAGGTATAAAAGTTCCTTGTGCATTGTTAACAATACTTGATAGTACCAACTTGAGATGTTCAACTAGTAACTTGGATATAACCTTATAAACGATATTGCAGTACGAAATATGTTTGATGTCGGACCCCGATCCCGGAGCCCGGGAGGTGGGCCTGGCTGAATCCCACTCCCGAGATCGCTGGCTGACTGAAACTCTAGAGCTGACACTGACTGCTAACTTACTTTGTGGTGAGCATACACTTAATAAGACTTAAACCCTAACTGCTCTTTAAAATCTCAAGAAAATAACTTTTTAACCCATGTTCGTTAAACGGACATGAGTGTTCGTTAAACGGACATGAACTGGACTTGGGTACCATTTTATCCGAGCGTGTCCGTTAACGGACATGAACTAAACATTTGGTACTATTCTACCTGAACCTGTCCGTTAAACGGACAGGCGTGTCCGCTTGACGGACACGAGGCTGCTATGTACAGTACTTCACCCGAACCCGTCCATTAAACGGACAGGGGTATCCGTTAAACGGACACAAGGTGACTGAGGGTGTTATTTTCACCCGAATGTGTCCATTAAACGAACAGGCGTGTCCGTTTAACGGACATGAAGGGCTGAAGGGGGTACTGTTTCACCCGAGACTGTCCGTTAAACGGACAGGGGTGTCCGTCTAACGGACACGATGTGGACAAGGGGTGAATTCTCACCCGAATCTGTCCGTTAAACGGACATGCGTGTCCGTTTAACGGACATGGGAATTTTCCAGAATTCCCATGCCACTTCCCAACCTGCACAATTTTCAACCCAACTATCAACACTTCAATTTCCTCCTGAAATCACTCATACTACTACTACTACACTGCAAGTCTCAAGCCAAACACCAAGTTCGACTTACCAACACTCAAACCTAACTTCACTTGACCATAAACTCAACACATTCACCATACTCAT
>JANZXV010000001.1:10105871-10126111 GCA_027576455.1 Erythroxylum roigii | reverse complement strand
TTTAATTCATGCCATCTAACTCATTTAATGTCATTATACTAAATTAAGGTCAACTAATTTAATAACAACTTAATTAAGGCTAACACAATTTTACTCAATTAATCTAATCATGCTTAATTTTAAGAAAAAATTCGGGGCTAACATCTGAAATCAAACAAGGTACGAGGCTGATTTTTTTTGGTATAAGGTAGAAATGAGTATGATTTATTTCTTGAAGAAACTTGGATGATTTAAAACACTCAAGGACTGTTGCAGTGAATATCTCACTAGTGATAGACTATGTCTTCTTAAAGAAATATATATGTCCGGACCAGGTGATTTTGGGAGATGCAGGCTGAATAGAATTTGGTTTATATCATTAGTAGTGAAGGGAGCGATCAGCTCCTCTTTGACATGTTGTTCAATGCTACATTCAAAAAGTTGTAAAATATTGAGACCTAAAGAAACAACAAAGTCAATACCCATGATATTTAAGAAATGATCTCTGACTAACTGAAGTAAATGATGTTGCTCTATATATTCCCTGATAAGCTCTTCACCTCAGATTGGATGAAGCACAAATCACGAATCCAGGATCTAAGGAATGTTCAATATTGCGCAAGAATGACAAAAAAACAACTCAGAAGGTATTTCTACCACATCCACATAATTTAGGAAGGATTGGGTGTGATAAGGAATGAGTTTGATCTTCACAAGCACTTGCTTAAATGAAACCCAAGTCTTTAAAGAACACTAAAGAAGGATTTCTCTAAAGTAATGCAAAAGAACAATCAATTTGTTTTTTTAATATTGAATGAATGAAGTATGCCTACAATACACGAAATAAAGAGTATTTACACTAACCCTAATGACTTGGATGACTTTCATAAGGGTAGGAATTGGGTTTTGGCCCATTCTAGTCTAAAAGAACAAGCTTCCTAACAAATAAGCTTAAAACAAGTTGATTAGGCCCAAACAAACCCAAAAATGTAACTAGGCTTATTTAAGGCTAGAATCCACTTATTTAAGTCCTAAATAGCATAACTAAAAGTTCTAAATAAATAAAATAAGAAGCCCAAGCAATTGGCCCAAAGATGCTTAAAACAACCTAATTGTAACAATTGAGTTGTTTCAAGTTGTGCATCAGTTCCAACCTTCTTTAACAAGTCCAACACATTTCTCCAAGCCTTGAATCATCATTATAAACCTTAGTGACGTGTTCCCAAGTGTTTTGTTTTAGCTTCTTCTCTTGCATATAGATCCACCATCAGATTGTTAAGAGCCTCTTTAGCATGCTTAGCCTATAACCTTATCATTAGACCTCCAAGATTCTCCAATGGATCTTTTTCCCTAATATCACTTTGTCGAGCTTGTTTAAGTGTTTCTTCTTGCTGCTCAAGCTCTCCAACAGGTCCATGTCCCAATCCTTCTATCTTGCCTGAAGCCACTTATGATGCTTGATCTCCATCATTCCCTACCCGCAACATCCTGTAGCATGAAAATTTTGTTAACATTACACCTAGCTAACAAGGAGGAGTGAAAATACTTGGTATTTGCATCACCATCATATAACCAATTCAAACGAGCCTTCTGTTTGAGAATAGATTTATGAAATGTAAGAGCATTTAGACAGTCTCGTAAACATTGCCTCTCCTCCTATCTGTATGAATCAATATGAGGGTAATCATAGCAATTTTGTTGAGCAAGCAGAAGCTTATCCTTGAGAGAGTGAAGTTTACGATTCCTAGAAGCCAAAAAACTTTTAAGAGTTTTTTTTGCATGTCTCAACTTCGTCGTGACTTGATAACATTTAAATCCAGCCACCTCAGTATTCCAATAGTCTTGAACCAGTGTTATAAAACATAAAGCCGTTAAATAATTTAAATGGTGCACCAATAGAGCAATGATCCCTTAATCTTTAGATCAACATAAAAGAATGGTCAGACATAAGGTTATCCCCAAAATGAACAAAACAATTTGGGAACTGAACCAACAATAGAGAGTTAACTAAAGTTCTATCTAACTTCTCAAACCAATAGGTTACCTTTCTGGTTATTTGACCATGTGAGCAATCTGCCACTGCTATTTAGATCTACCTAATCTATATTCAAGAGGAAACTAGATATAACTTTTGTATTATGGTGAGTATATTACCTATCCCCCTCAATATCTGCCAGATTTAAAAAGCAATTAAAGTTACCTACTACTAGCCATGGGGAGATAATGTTCAGCTACTAATTTTGCAAGTCAAGCCAAAGATTTTCATGTTGAAAGCCAAAATTAGAGGCATACACCATCCTGATAACAAAACTATAGTTAGTATGGCTCATTTGGCCTTGAAGATGCAATTATTGATCTGATTCAACAATAACTTGAACCTTAATCTAATCAGTATTATATTTAAAAAAAATCCTACCATTGTAGTGTGAGCTATGATTAGGAAAAAGCTACCAATTAGTGCCCAAAAATCTGTCTCCAGAAAGTGTAAGAGGATCCTTTATTTTTGTTTTAAGGAGACCAACTAGCATCGGTTTTTTTTATCCTTGATCACCTCTTTCACCACTGATTTTTTTAAGGGGTCATTTAGCCCTCTTGTGTTATAAACTAGGATGGACATGAGAGGAAAGCTTCCCCTGTATTTATCATTTTACCCTTCCTCTAAGTCGACCTCCTTTTAGCCTTAGTAGTTAGCAGTTTGAAATATCTGCATTTGAAGAGCTAATTACAAGATCAAGTGAATTGGTTGCGGCCAAGGTGAGTTCTAATGCACTATCCTCTTTAGATAGTTCATCAGCACAAGATTCATCAACCTGCAACATTAGAGCAATTGGATCATAATCAACCTCTGAATTATGGGTGTTAATTAGGACAGGTACTGTAGGCATTAAGCTGATATTAGGCTCTAATCCCTCTTTCTCATTTGTAACTTCATGTGAACTCCTCACTTCAAGTTGTACCAGTTTAACAGAACTAGTCTCAGTAATGTTCTGCAACTATAGAGCCTCAATTGTGGCTTAATGCTCAGTCTCAAGAGAAGTTATATCTGTTGTAGGACTCATTAATTCTTCTTGCCATCCAGTCTTGAACTACTTTCCAGTTGGGATCCATTTTTTGGTAGAAAGATTCAACTTCTATGGTTAGGAGAGTTGAATCTCCATTTTTTCCCACGTACCATATTCTCTCAATCTTAGTATAGATAAGTTGTCTCAAAGTGAAGCATTTTTTTTGGATTTCGACAAATAGTTTTGCATAGCCTATTTTTTGCATCGTAGCAGTTTGTAAATCCAAACAGAGTGGTTTGCCTAAGGAATTAGCAACATAACTCTAGCCCTCAATCATCTAAAACTCCAAAGGTAAGTTATAAAAATGTACTTATAATGGCAACACATCAATGGTAATCCAATCAAGAGACATACTAGGTTTCCATTGTTGAACAAACAAAGGTTGGTCATCAATGTACCAAAGCCTTTGCTTAATAATCTTGGTTAAATTGGTTTCATCTATAAATTTAAAAAGGATAATACCATCCTCACAAAGCATTACCTTATCCAAATCCTTTTTACTTTTGCGAGCCTTTGCTCACGCCTGAAAAATTAGGAAGGCCAGCCTTTTAGACCAGAAGAAACCTATCAAAGCAGAGGACCAGGCTTTTGCACCAGGATGTGGTAGCTAGATGGGAGGGGAAATGATACCATCCTAAACCACATTTTGATAATGTTTAAGAGTAGGGGTTATGATGAATATGAAAGGTTTTGCTCTATGCACCAATTGCTCTAGGTTTAACTGAAGCAAAGTCTAACTTCATTTCTGCCTTTGTGCCTCCATGTTTTGTTACAAGGTTTTCTCTAGATAAAACTGGAAAGTCGTTATGAGGGAGGGATGATATTCCTTTATTAGGGCCATTCTAAAGACTAAAGGGAAGCCTCCCTAGGAGGCAGATGCCTCCACCAACACATAGTCAACGGTGAACCAGTAGAAGTAGCTCTAGGTGAGAGAAATTTTTTTCCAAAAGTGCTAAAAAAAAGGGAGGGGCAAAATCATAAAGAGAGAAGTTTGAGAGAATGGAGGGAAGGGGAGTGGTAGGACCAAAATAAGAAAAAAAAAACTTGAATAAGCATTTTCCATAAATTTCTCAAATTCATTACATGGTTTTCATCTTGATTAAAAATGTTAAAGGAGTTTGAATCATTATGAAGTAAATGGAAACCATTTGAATTAATTGGGTTTTTGATCACATTTTAACTTTAAAAAAGTTAGACTTTAGATCGAACTCAAATTTAAATTCAAACTTTTTTAATATACAAAATGATGTTGTTTTGTATATTGATAAATACTTATGTCTATAACGCAAATAATGTGCTCCCCTCAAGTGTTCTCTAATCTCTCCTTGATTTAGCTAGCTACTTGCTTCTCTCTCTTTGCCTATCAGTTACTGTATGTTATGCCATCGCCTATTTCTCTCATTTTTTATGTTGGTAAAATTTCAATTCAACATTTTTTTATGAAGGATTAACTTGTTAAAATTTAGGTTATCAATACTATTGATTCCGTTAATTATTTGTAATCCTTAAAAATTATATTGTCTTCACATCTTTAAGTTGCTCTATTTATCTCCTTATACATTTTTTGACTCATTTACCTCCACCTGTTTTTCTTTTGCAATATCCTTCACTTCAGCTAGTGCCTCTTTTAGAATTAACACTCCAACTAGTTTGTAGTAATTTAATTAGTTTTTTGTCTATTCTCTTATGATTAAGTACCATTGATTCATATAATTGTTAAAAAAATATAGGTATAATTAGCTCTCTCACATTGGTCATAAAATAAAGTAAATCATGAATGTAAGTTTTAAAATTGATATTGAAAATTTTTATATCAATAAATTCTATTATTTGATTTTATATAATCCGAATACTATTAATTTATTTATTATGATATCATTGACATATAAAAGAGGAAAACAATATTCTTGTTGATGGAGAATATGAGGAGAGATGTTTTGTCTTGAGAATTGATAAACTAGAGAAAAGTAAATACTATTTTTAACTTATTCTACCAGATCTACAGAGCTGAAGAAAGCCATATATAGCTTTCTTTTGACAAAAAAATACTCTTGAAAAATTAAGGATTAATAAAGCTAAGTGTTTGTTGTATGTATACTTCTTTTTCACGATGTCTTTGAAAGAAACAATTGTTCACATTTGTGGATAAATGAATATATGTCTATAAAAAATTAAGTCGTTGTGGATAAAAGAATATAGGCTATAGCAGGTTTTAGGAATAAATTTAAAGTTATATGGAAAAAAAATTTAGGCAGGCATTTTATTGATTGATCATCCCATCATATTTATGTTTTACCCTATAAAACCATATATAACCAATTATATTATGCCTGTTAAAAGTAGGAACTAGTTCTTATATTTTATATTTCATTATTAACCAGTTCATCAAATTCGTCTGGCATTCTAACATACCAATAAGCATGTCATCAAATTAGTCTAGCATTATAACATACCAATGAGCATGTTTCATTGCTTAAGTGAAAGTAAAGGGTTCATAAGATTCAGAAATAAAAATATAGTAAAAGATCTATTTTTATGAAGATTTCATTTTTGGATCAAATAATAATAGCAAGAATTACTTATATAGATAGAGATGATTGAGAGGTTATATTACCTAATACTAGATATAAGGAACTTAAAGTGGTGGAGATAGGTGGAGTATTGGAGAAAGAGTGTTATACAGGGGATTATAAGGTTTATCACATTAAGAAGGGAAGTTTATAAGGGTGCATAGGTTATTAAAAGTAGAAGTAGGATATATTAAAGTGAAAATCTAAGTATAGGGGGTGTCTTCAGTAACTTTATTTGGAAAGGAATTTGTGACAAGGATAACATGACGAGAAAGATATAAACGAGATGTAGTTAGGTCAATGCATTTCTAATAGTGATAGGAGGTCAAGCAGCCAAAGAAAGCATAAGATTCAGATCTAGATTTTAGTATATAGTGTATGTATGGTTTGATTTAATGGTAATATAAGCAACCAAATATCTTTTATGGTAGTTTGACTTGTCATAAAACAAAACTTTAATGGAAGGTTTTTGTTTAAGAAGAGGAGTTGGCATGCGATTGATGAGATTGATGACATTTTGACAAGCTGAAGTCAAAAATTTTTGTTAAGGCTTGATATAAAAAGTAAGAGGATTTTTCCCAACTTTAGTCTCCTTTGCACACACCTCAACATGTTACCAATATCGGTAGAAGACATTGTCATATTGAAAAATAAAGTGATTTAGCGTTTAGTACTCTCCCCCTCATTAGAATATAAGGTGATAATTGGAATCTAAAACTATTTCCTTGACAAATGTCTTGGATTGTTAAAAAATATTAGTAACATCAATTTTATTTTCAAGGGCTATATCCATGTGTATTTGGCAAAATGGTTAATGAAAAATGAAATAATGTTTCAAGTGATCAAAGAATGTGCAGGACCATAACCTCATACATTTGCGTATGTGGCCTCAAGTAGTGTTAAGTTGTGGAGAGTTGATATGCTAAATAATGATTTATGACTCTTATTATAAGGACATGAATTACATTAATTCAAAATTATCTTTTGAGAAATTGGTAAAGAATGAGATGAAATAATGAAATTTAATATTCTTTTATTTGATGACCTACGTGTTGATAACCAAGAGATATAGTGGTTCTTGTTGGGTTGTTTCTGAATAATGCATAATATTTTTAAAAACTAGGAGAAGATGCTTAAGTTATAATTGGCCATTTGTATAAGTTCGATTTTGCTTTGTCAATAGATCAGTGTTGCTTATGTGCTCAAATCCTTCACCATGAAATAGAGTGAAAAATACTCAGTTGATGTTGAATTGGTTTTACATAACAAATTTCTTGTGATGTGAGGGATAAACATAAGTGTAAATGAGTAAGGAGTATTAAATATGACTGAAACTATATGTGTGATAGGGAAGTTGTTACCATTACTGACCAAGATGCCATCACCTCTATTGTGCTCATAATGGATGGACATGCTTTATACATTGGGTGTAATGTGATTAAAGGCACTGATATCTGTAAGCCAATTTTTGGTCAGAACAGAGGGAGTTCATATTAAGAAATAATCTTGAGGTGTATGAGTCATTCTTGACCTGTATAGTTTTGCAAAGTCACTAAATTTATCATAAATTTGACATTGAACCTTTCCTTCATTGCAGTTTAATGTAAATGGATGCCAATTAAATTCATGACCATTCTGTTACGGTACTTTTGTTAATCATAGTTATTATGATGTCTACCATTTTAGGGAATATATTGTTATTATTGAAATGATGGTTGAAGTTGTTACATTGATTATATTAAGGTATTATTTTATCTAGTTCTTTCTTATTAATTTCCTAATTAAGGAGTTTGTCAAATAATTCTTCATTTGTTACCGGATTATCACGAGCATGCATGACAACACTAATCTTTTTTATTTAAAATCAAGATAAGTAAAAAGATTTAATTACCATCTCATCATCTGCAATAGGTGATCCAACTAGAGAAAGTTCATCTATAATGTTCTGAATTTCCCTTAATTATTGGTAACCTATTATTGATTTGAAGTCTTTTATTATGTTAGCAAGATTTGCATATAGGGCATAGATCTTTATTCTTAATTTCCTACCAAAGTTTGTTGTAAGGTTGTCCTGTACTTATTTGATTTTTTTATGGATATTATTATATGAGCAATAATTTCCTCATTTGAGATCAATATAGCATTTTATAGGAAACTATCTTGTCTAATCCATAACTTGAAACACGGTGAATATGAATATGTGAGATATGGATAGGAGCTATCAATAAAGCCCATTAGAACATAACCATAGAAAAACAAGAGATGATTTGTGCTCTACATTTTAAGTATATACATGTGATATTGAGTTTTAAGGAAATTTAAAATGTAGTATCAAGAAATTGATCTGGTTTTTTTTCTTCTTCTAGTTGAATAATTGCATTTCGTGATTGAGTATTTGAGGATTTTGATATGATGCAAATGGTTTAATGAATTATACTCTTTGGAGCTTCTGAGAAGCTAATACATCAAAAGATTTATTAAATAATAGAAGAAATTGATTTTACTCATGATTCAGCAATTATATGTGTGTGTGTGTGTATAACATTGATATATGTATTTAATAGAAAGTCAAGTTATAATGAAGTTAATGAATAAATAAGAATATGTTGAAGTGATGGGATATGTGATATTGAAGTAGACACTTCACCATGGTGGCCTTGCAAATGTGTTCATTATGGTTGGTTTATAGGACTCTTCAATGATCAAGTGCGGCAGGGACGGAGCCATGTTATAGGGGAGGGGAGCCATGGCCCCCCCTTTCAAATATATATATTTTTAAAATTACTTATATAATTAAAATTTTTAAAATTACAAATATAAGTGGCTCCCTTTTAAAAAAAATTCCTATCTTCTCTTCTCTTCAACTCTGCACGCACAGCCCTCCTTTCCCGGCCCCCTCTTAGAGTTGAGTCTGGCTTAGTGCGGGGATTGAGGAGGCCATGAGAAGCATGGAAGCCGCAACTTGTGCTCGGTGGGATTTAGGAGCTTTATCAACATTGTTTATCATTATTGTGCTGCAGGAAATTATGTTTAAGACATGAGAGTGTTTGGCTTGGCAACCATGCACATATAGATCACTTCTATTGGGTGTTGGCTTTGAATATGTGTGTTTATGTTTGGGTTGCTAATAGTTTTGTCTATAAGGAGGTTGAAGTTGAGAATGTAATTAAGGCTACTATGGTTCATATGAAGCTTATCCTAAGCAGTTTCAACTTCATTCCCTATTTCTATTGTCTACTCCATCATCACAATTCACTATTGGCATTGATCTTAGGGCGAGCCTTGAAGCAACCAGTAAAATTGCTCCTTTGCGACTAAAAGATCACGACTAAAAGATTACTCTTTTGCAATGTGGTTGATGTTATTGTACTAGGCCTAGCCTATTAAAAGTCCATTACATATATTATATTTCCTCAATACTTCTTCACTAATAAATTTATGTTTTTTTTTGTTTCTTAGGACATTTCTTTATATCTTCTAATCCTTTTTTCTAAAAAGAAATATTTTGTAACTACTAAAAAATATCAAACAAAAATTATAAAAGGATACGAAGTATTTCTAAAAAACAGGAAATAAAAAGAATTATAAGTTCCTCAAACAAATTAGAAATTAGAAAAAAGAAAATGACTAATAAAACAGTTAGAAATATATAATCAACTAATTAATGCGAACATATATAGAATGCAATTCCCCCCTTTTATCTTTCTTTTCTTGACAGGTAATTGTATAAAAAACACAAAAGAACGTGTTGTTACTTTCGTTTTGTGGGTGTGGGGTAACAACCAAACGCCCAAAATTGTCCCTAAAAAATCTAGTGGACTTATTTCTGTTGCCGCTTCATTCTCTTTTTAGATTGAACCCCAAAGAACAATTGCCAGAAAACAAAGGCTAATAGTTATCACGTTTTGCCATACCATTCTTCCGATCATAACCATATTCTGTTGAATCTTTGGTTTTTGTTGATCCTTTTCCAAATTTTTAATGTCTGATGCTTCGTGGCATGTTTCCTGTTGATTTCTTCTGTATTTCATTCATTGCTGGAACAGTTCAATCAAGGCGAGGCAATCAAAGACCAACTTTTTCCAATTTTGTAAGAACCATTTTGTCTTTTTACTTTTCGTGTTTATGAATGATGCAATGTTTAGCATCAGTGTAACTTCTGAGATTTCATTTGATTCAAGACGTCGTTTCTGACGTGGGGAACAAACTGATCAGTACCCTTTTCCCTTCACATTCTTTTCAACGTATGAGAGCCTCTTTTCCTTCTCGTTTTTCCTTTTTCTTGGAATGAGATGTTTTGGTGAAGTTTATGCTTCTGGTTTGCTTCTTTACAACTCCTCCTCCTTTCTAATACAGAGGAGTAATAATACCATTTTAAAGAATGGTAGCTGGTGTCCTATAACTTGGAGCGAGAAAATATCAAAATGGCGGAAATGTCTGCTCGACAGGAGAACGGTACGGTAAATGATTTGTGCATTATGAACAAAATACGTGGGTTTAAAGTAAATAACGGAAAATGACTTGATTGCCTTCCAACCTGGAGAGATATGTTCGGCTTCAGTTGGTGAGTGAACATGTGAAATGCCTTTTCTTGAGTTGATTTTTTGATGGAAAGCACCATACATTATAGGACTTCCTTCTGTTTTGATTATTGTTTAATCTCTTTATGTTATCTACAGCTTCAAGTTTTAAACCATTTTAATTGGTTCTCACAACGTCAGAATTGCAAAATTATTACAGATTAATGACATGATTTCTGGGTTTACATTCCTTCTTTCAGTGATTGATGCGCTTCCTGAAATTTTACCGTCAGTTTTTAAGAGAAAAACAATTTACTTTTATGAAAAATACTACTGTTGTCAGTTACCCTGCATTCAGAAAATTCGTTGCATTTGTAGGCTCAGGAACTTGCCTACAGGATCTGTTGCAGAGAGAGAGTCATATTTACTGCAGAAAGGAAAGACTAAGACTTTCTGGTATGTGCCTACAGGATCTATTGCATACATAAGTACGAAATGGCCTTTTTCTGGAAATTCTTCATAATTTCTTTACATCATGAACCAGGTCCACAGAGAAGACTGGAGAAATTGCTGAGTCAATCAGGCAACAAGCATTGTGCAGATTGTGAAGCTCCAAATCCTAAATGGGTGTAAGTTTTTATTGACTGAGTAAGAAGCCTTTCAATCTTTTAGCATTCTTTGTCCTGAAATGAACTACTTTTGCAGTCAAATTTCGAGATGAGTGACAAAATTTTAACTGCAGGTAGTGATACATGAATATGATATCAATGAGATGCTTGAAAAAACTGCTATCTGAAATTTGAGGATGTAGTTTCATTGTTGGTGTGATGTTCATCAAATCATTGGATTGTTTCTTTTAGTTACTTATCTTTTTCATGATAAATAAGCACAGTACTCACATTTTAATGGCTTCTAATTCGTCATATTGCCTGCTTACCCAAATCATTTGATGGATTATCAGGTCAACAAATCTTGGAGTATTTATTTGTATCAAGTGCTCTGGTGTTCACAGAAGCCTTGGAGTACACATATCAAAGGTGTGTATTTATTCTTCAATCTATTATATCTGAAGCACATAATTACTTTTCTTCTCACTTCATACAAAGTAAACCAAAGGAGGCATTATTTTTCATTTGCTAGAATGGGATTTCAGATTTTAAAGTTTCTTCTTCTTCATCTTTAAGTTGAACTAAGCTTCTTGCAGAGCAAAAAGGACTGTCGTTGATGGTGCGAGCTTCTTCTTTACTGAAATTTGGTCTAATTATCCCAGGTTCTATCAGCTAAGCTAGATGATTGGACAGATGAACAAGTCAACAGCTTGATAGATTTGGGTGGCAATACTGCAGCAAACAAGAAGTACGAAGCTTGCATTCCGATTAATTACAGAAAACCAAAACCTAATGCCTCTATAGATGAGCGTGCTGATTTTATTAGGTACAGCCAAAAATTTTAACAGCCCTTTACACAAGAGATCCGTATCATTCTAATTCCTTATTTCTTTCTGGACATGTAGAAAGAAGTATGAGCAGTTACAGTTTACAAAACTTGATGAACCAATGGCCTGCGTTTATCCAGCAAGTAGAAATTCATCATCATTCCAAAGTAGTTCTTCACGCCATACTTTTTGCCAAGATAAGAAACAGCCTACCAGACATCATCCAGGGAATGCATTTCGTAACAGCTGGGGAAGAAAAGAGTCAGAGAACAAGCACATGAAAAAAAGCAGTTCTTTGGTAATAATGTCCTGCTTCTTTACCGCCTACCTTGGGGATTGTATTATGCTCATTTTCCCCTTTATGCTGCGGTATCACTAGAAGATAATTACTCATAAACTTCACTTTCCAACAATGTTTAGGCAATTGCAGGCATGTATAGAAAGATAGGTAATATGTAGCACAATGCCAAATTGAACTTATAAATGCAAGTTTATTCGAGTCAATTAAACCTTATATCTGAAACAACTTGACATGTATCTTCTTGAAAAGCAGTCATAAAAGGGCGAAATTTGGAATTCATGAATGGAAGATACGTGCCTATCCTGTTGCATGTATAGTTAAGTTATATACATGAAATAATGTTATTCAAACAAGTGTATAGATTACTCGTCCTACAGGCTATAACATAGCAATTAATAAATGCCATGTTAGTGCCAGGTTTACATACATATCATATGATCAAATAATTCATGATTCTAGATCGAGGAAGGAAATGCTAGAATACCTATAATTATCTTTTCAGCGCCATTTACTGAATCTTGCTGCTTGGCACATGCTGATTATAGGCAGGCATGGTTGAATTTGTTGGATTAATAAAGGTTAATGTGGTCAAAGGGACCAATCTAGCTGTTCGGGATATGATGAGCAGTGACCCTTATGTCATCCTTGCTTTGGGTCAGCAAGTAAGACTTCCCCTCTCTCAGTTTTCAAAGGAACAACTTAGTTTTGCTCAATTGCGATGAAACATATATATATATATATCTAGACACACTGTTTTCTTTGACAGTTCTCTATCAAATATTGTTGCAGTCAGTGAAGACACATGTCATAAAGAACAACTTGAATCCTGTCTGGAATGAAAGCCTGATGTTGTCAATTCCTCAGCACGTTCCTCCTCTCAAAGTGGTAAGCAGGTTCTTTACTAAGTTATTTGGTTTGTGACTAAGGATAAACTGACCATTCAGATGGACAACGTTGACATCAAGTCCTTCCATACATTTAAGAGCTTTATTTTTCTTTTCATATGTTTATGTGGCTGAGGATGATGAAAGATGCGTTGAAAAAGAGAGCCTGCTTGGATAAACATTAGAAGCTTTTATACAGGTTGTATTGGTTTTAGTCATAAAAATAATGATCTTCAACTATAAACATGCTAATTGTAGTCTTGTCAATGTGAGCTATATGGTTAAAAAAGTGAACCTTAGTGGGAAAGCTTTTGCTTAGTTGAATTATGTCAACTACGAACCATTTTCTCTGATAGACACAGGCAGACCCACCCTTTTTGTAGCTGTTTACGAGTTTAATATTCAATCACAAAAGAACCTGAGTATTCTAAATTCTGCAAATAATGTATCATTGCGAGATCATTTCTTTTGGAATTTTAACATCTATATTTAATTGCCTTTTGGTAATTTTATGCAGCTTGTTTATGATAAGGACAGATTCTCAACAGATGACTTTATGGGCGAAGCTGAAATTGACATTCAACCTTTGCTTTCTGCTGCCAAAGCCTATGAAAATTCCTCATTTGCTGAGCCAACCCAGCTTGGCAAGTGGGAAGCAAGTGAAGATAACACCCTTGTAGATCACGTTATGATCAACATAGAAGATGGAGTGGTAAAACAAGAAATCAGCCTCAGGCTACAGAAGGTCGAAAGAGGAGTGCTAGAGATTGAACTTGAATGTGTTCCTCTTACTCAATAGCTAGCATAGAGGTGTTTGTAGAACTCAAATTACCCTTGTGATTCAATTGTGGGTGGAAAAGCAAATATTTAGCCCAGCCCTGCTATTGTTGTCCAATGCCAACGGCAGGTTCGATGGTCCGCAACCGCGGGATTGATGATTGAACTCCTTAATCACTTGATGTAGGATTGTAGTATCCCCATCAGCAATTGAGCCCTGCAAGTCCATGTATCTTGCTACTGTTATTATGTAGAATTATTTGTGTGTTTGTAGATATCCTCATTATGATAATTGATCCTTAAATTTAAAATTATCAAAGTATTTCATATGAAACCATATTTGATGTTGGGTTATTAGAAATGTTACAACTTAACCCAAGGGGTGTGGTTGAGTGGCAGGAACTCATCCATCTTTAACCAAAGGTTAGGGATTCGATCCTTGATTTTGGGTATGGAGCAGTGTTAAATTTTTGGGTCAGATGTCCCACCTTATTAGGTGCCTATAAACCAGCGAGAGGATTAGTCACTGAGTCTACCAGTGGATACCTTGATCTAAGACCCAAAAAAAAAAAGAAATGCTACAACTTATGTTGTTAATTATAAGAGAGCATCCTTATTGTGATGATTTGCTTTAGAAATAAGTAATCTTGACATTTATTTACAAGAGGCTTAGATTGAGTTATGTCATTATACATATAGATATAATTATATATTATTTACAATTTGTCATTAAAGGCTATAAAAGTTATTAAAGTAATGATGGTCGAATCAGATAGAATGTAGCCTTGTTAAAGCAATAATGGACGAATCAAATAGAAAATAACAAAAATGTATTAAAAAAAAACTGCAAATAGAAGCTTATCGTCAATATGACAGAAGATAAATACTTAAAATTAAACCTGAAGGATTAAAATAGAAACTGATTTGGCAAAAACGATATAATATTATGGAAACAGCACTCTTTTCTGTATAGAAAAACGTCAAAAATAAATCATAGATATGATGGAAATTTTCAATAAATTAAAAATAAAATAAACCTAATAAAAATTCTATGGAAAGACAAATATGTGATCTAATTTTAAAAAAGAAAACACCTCCTAATTATAGATAAAATGGAAAATTTCATAAAAGCTTCTAATTCAGAAATTGAAGACTTAAATGAACAAATAGAAAGTTTAAACTTAGAAACTTTAGCACATATAAAACCCGATTTAGTTAACTGAAAAGTTCACTAGAATCTTAATATTAGCGATAGAACTAGTACTTTTAGAAATCCACCTCCTAGGTATCCTTTACAAAGTTTTAATAGACTTAATTTAGGATATGATAGAACTCATGTGATAACCAAAGATAAAGATGGCTTTACACCCATAGACAAAATGAGAACAAAAGCTATAAATCCTTTTGGATATATTTAGATATAGATTCCATAAAAAATATAGAAGAAGCAATAGATAAATAGGAAACTGCTCTATTTTGGACAATTTTAGATGAAAATTTTAAAAACTCTATATTTAATCTAGATAATAATATAGCAAATTTAATAACTTGAGCAACTGAAACGTTTCAGCTAGAATTTGTTGGAAAAGGAAATATTTTAAAAGATACAACTACTATAGGTAAATATGTTATAGCATTGCAAAGGCTTCAATTTTGTGACAACTGTGAATTTAATAAATATATTTTTATTTTCTTAAATTATTATTATTACCATATTAATAATCAAGTTGGTAATACATAACTTTATTTAAAAATCTTTTGCTCAAAGATCTCTAATCACTGGGGAAGTAAATTAGAGACAACTTACAATCCTAGACTTGTAGATACCTTAGGAAAAAGAATCTCTTTTTTAAGAGATAAATTAAGTAAATGGTGTGATGATACTATATTACTAAAGAAAAGTAAAGAAATAAAGAAAAAATCTTCTTTATGTTATTATGATTTTAAAATGTCTATTATGATAGAGTGTGATAATCCTTATTATTGTAATAAGATAAAAAAGAAATATAAAAGTAAAATATTACAAGAAAAAAGAAGGATATAAAGCTAGAATTTTTTTAGAAGAAATGAAAGAAGAACTAAAAAGATAATTTAATGTCAGTACTATTATTGTAAAGAGAAAGGACACCACACCAATGAATGTCCTAAAATATTTAATAAAAATAAAATTGAAATAGATGATGAAATAAATAAAATGATACAAAATAAAGATTTTATTATAATTAATACCTTTGAAGATTGCTCTTTTGAAGAAAGCATTTTTATAATAACATATATGTAATACGAAGAAACCTCAAATTTTGAAATAAATGAGTAAAATAAGATAATCTTCTAACTCTCAAATTGATAAGAAAATAATAGATAATATAGTATAACCATTTGAACAATATGGAGATTATACTCAAAAAGATTCAGAATACTATGGAGATTGTACTCAAAAAGATTCACAAAAATGCTTAAAAAGATTCAGAATACTATGTTTTTTTATAAATTCTTATAGCAAGCTTAATATGGTGTTACAAGAAAAACTAGGGTTAAAATCTAGAAAACACCAATTGTTTTATGGTATTGATCTTAAAGAAAAGCCCTACATATTAGTTTAACGTCAAATAAAGTAATGATTCATATGCTATCTAAAAGAGATATCTCCTAAAAAATTGACCACTTTCTCAAAGAAATTAGAGACAAAATAGAACGGGTGCATATTGGATCTATACAAATGATAATTAGATGTACTTTTAGAGCAAGATAGTTCTATAAATTTAACAATATTAGATGATCAAATTCACAATAAAAAAGAGACATGTATGGGAATTTTGAGAGGCATTCTTCAATATCAAAAAATTCTATTTGATATTTATCCTAAGATGTCTTATAACATACAAGATAAAGATTTTGATAGAATGCTCTTTTTAATCCAAGACTTTAAAAGAAAAGATTTACTTAAAGATGGACATAGACCATATTATATTACATATATGATATCTTATGCCATATCAAATACTCATCATACAGAATGTTTTGCAAACAAAAATATTATTGACTTTCTAAAATTATTTTCTGAAGTTGAAAGAATATATCCTTCTTATATAACAAATATGGAAGGCCTTAAAAAATGTTTTTTCATTATATTTACAACAAAAAAAACTTACTAACTTTTGACAATAAATTATTACCTTCATTGTCTTATTCAGAAACTGGTGTTTCAAGTAGTAACCAATATGCTAATACTTTAATAAGAGCAAATAGAAAGATAAGTTTTAATTATAAAATTAAAGAATAATATTTTAATGGTTCAAATTATGTTCCCTGCAATATCTTAATTGATACTGGAGCTAATCGAACTTACATAAGTCATAATCTAGTATATAATTTGATAAGTTTTCAACTAAATAAACCTTATCAATATATAAATTTCAATGGTGAAATACATCAAATCGATACAATCATAAAAATCATTATTATGATAAGAGATAGTAAATTACCTATTAGATTATTGGCTTAAATGAAGGATTAAATTTAGAAATAATGTTAGGCTCTGGTTTTCTCAAACAAGTTCAACCTTATAAGATAATATAGAAAACAACTATTCTACAACAATAATATATTATATATTCCTAGATAATGCCTAGTATTGCTATTATTTATATTCCAATCGGAATAACTTATAAAGATTATAAAGTCGAATACTTTGCTGCTTATACAGACGGTGGAGCTAGTTCTTGATTATATAAAGTAAGTTGTTTTCCTTTACAATATCATGAGACCTTAAAAAACATAATAGGATTAGATATTTCTAATAATAACATACATTTACTGAAAGGTATTCATCAACCCCAAATCCTATTAGAATCATTTTTAATAAAACTTCCACCCTTTTGTTTTTATGACACTGAACTCGTATTCTTTTATGATACAACATTCTCTAATTATTTCATAAAATATTATTTGATACTATTAAACAAAAAATACATTTTAAAACTCCTTGTGGTTATTGGATCGTGGTTAATCAAATAAAAAAGTGTCTATGCTTGATCTACCCCAATACCTTTTATACTTCGCATAGCCTAGCGTGGCGTAGGATATAAAGAAAAGCTAATCTTTTCAAGAGCAAAACCTTTATTAAAAATAGAAAATATTATAGAAAACTTATCAACCGATAAAAACCATCAAAGATGGACTAAAATTAGCAAAACAAAAGATAAAGGAAAATTACTCTAATAACCTTTTACAATTTTGGGATAAAAAAAGAGAAGAAGTAAACTTAGAAATGATAGATAAACAAAAGATTAATAGAGTCACTGCTATGAGATATAATTTAGAAGATTAAGAAGAACTTAAAAACAAGTTTTTGAACTAGAGAATCTAAAGATCATTAGGCCCAGTAAATCCCCTCATTCTCCTCCAACTTTTATAGTTAGAAACCATGCAACTAATTAGAGATAAAGTTAGAATGGTGGTAAATTATAAAAAATTAAAATAGGATTTTAACAAAAAAAATGAATAAAGATAGCGTTCCATTTGTATCTTTTATATATTTAAATGTATATGATAAAGTCCATGGGACAATTATACATTGCAAATGCAATTATGATGAGGTTTAAATTATGAGATTCATATTGCATTTATTTATTATTCCTAAATTGTTGTTTTATTAAAACTGGATACTAATAGATCATAAAAAGATTAGCACATGTTATTTTTTTTCCTTATGAAGGAAGTAGTCAATTTTATAGACTAAAGTACGGAGATACTTAAACAAATATATGGGTGTTTGTTAGAGAATAAGTTCACTAAACTGACCCTATATGAAAAATTCATTTAGAACATTACTTGTATGTCTATGAAATATTCATTGTGATGATTGTATAAGTGATCTTTTGACTTGATTATCTTCTATAGGGATTGTTATATTTTAATATTACTTATGACCTATTATAGTTAAAGATAGCTCCGTCAGTATTCATTAGATATATTATGAACTATATAGAGATAATTGATTGATCAAGATATGATTTTATCACCCAAAAGTAATCAGGGAAATTGTTTTGTCGTTCTCAATTAGTATTGATTCAGGAAATACTTGGTCAAGATAGAATGAAATTTTGTAGATAGTTTATAAATGTCATTAATTCAATCAATAGCTAATGATGGAGAATTAATATGATTAGACTCAAAAATAGAGTAGACATTAATTCCACGCTCTATGTCTAATTATAATATTGTTTAATGAAATGAATGAATTATATGAAAAAATCATGCACGAAAAGGTTAATTAAAACTACTTTAACATTCTAAAACATTTAGGTGGTCTTGATATGTTACTAGACGTCAATTTTAATTTATGGATATAAGTTATTTAATTAGATAATTAAAGATAAATTAAAGAATATTAATTTATCTAATTGCAAATATGATGTAAGGTTATAATTTGTATCCATTGTCAACATATTTGAGAACCTTATGGATCACATATAAAAAATGGGTTGAAGAGAACAAAAATATTTTAATGAAGTTAGACTTGATTGCAAAGTTTGGGAAACTTCATGATAAAATATGAGATATTAATAATTAAAGATCAGTTTGAGATATTGGATCTTATTTGAGCATAACTGGTATTTAATTAGAATTATTTATAATTCTATTTAAAGTTTAATTGAAATTAGAATTTAATTTTACTTAAATTACTAAAATATTTAAAACCTATTATAAATAGGCCTAAGCTTTAAAGAAGTTAGCATTCCTTGTCTAATCCTCTCTCTAATTTCAATTAAATTACTAAAATATCCAAAAGTTATTATAAATAGGCTTAAGCTCAAAAAGAGTTAGCACTCTTTCCCTAGTCCTCTCTGCAATAGTTACAGAGTTCTCTCATCTCATTCTATAAATATCGTTAGAAGTCGGACACTTGGAGACTACGGTGGTTAAGATATTAAAAACGGTTTGACAAATATGACAAGAAAAAGATCAAACTTCGGAATAAGGTATGAATTATGATTCTTGATTTATTATGATTTTTGTGTTAATCATTTTATCGAAATTTTAGTTATCTTAGTTTTTAAAAAATCGAACAAAAAAGTTTGTAATTATTCTACTGCGCAGGATTGGACCCCGATCCGATTTTCCAACTTGAAGTTTACTATTTCTTATTTATATACATGTCTTGAAAGGAATATTTTATTTTCAGCCAAAATTCTAACTTATATTTTAGTTTATTCTTGATCTGATTAATTAATATAGTCGTAAGTTTTCTATCATCCAAATGAAAACAAAAATAAGAGGACGGGACAAAGGAAGTTTAACAAGGAAAATAGATTTAACTTGTTACACTATTATTAGATACTATAGTCTTTACATAAGAATTTGATGTCAAGGTGTTTTTCACTCGGATAAATGACGAAACAATCCTTGTGCAACACCATAAGTCTTATTCACTTAGTTCAATACATTTTTTTGATCAAACACCTTGCATGTACTCCATTTAGTAATCTTGAAGACATAGAAGTAAGGAATTTGAACACTTGATGAAGCTAAACAAAAGAGTACAACTAAATTGTGTGCCGATTATAGCTCCCCTCTTTCCCAATATAGTAATCATCAAGGGTTTAAAAATCGGACCGGACCGGCCGGTCCGGTCGGAAATGGGCCGAACCGGCCATGTGTCCGGTTCGGTTTTAGTTTAAAACCCCTTAATGTAAAAACCGGCCGGTTA
>JANZXV010000001.1:10020614-10034512 GCA_027576455.1 Erythroxylum roigii | reverse complement strand
TTAATGGAAACTGCTTCAGCCATGAAAGCATCCACACAACAAGGGATATGACCCGAGAAAGCTTTCACAAACCGACCTGGTCATCTATGAGCACAACCCCAAAACCGGAACTATTATCTCTAAAACTTATCTTTAAAAAAAACATTTACAAATACTAAAAAATAAACGTAAGTAAAAAGCCATACAATCAAATTAGTCATACTCTTGTATCATAAAACTATTCAAATTGCAGCTTAAGTTAATGAGAAAGACTCGTATATTATCTTACGACTTACTTCTTGTGCGAGTTGACCAACTATAATGTATGACATATCCTCTAATAAATATTAAATACAATACATCATAAATTCCTATAAAAAAAAAGGTAACGCGAATGTAAATTCCTCCGGTCCTCGATGCTTTAAAATCATGCCTCATTTCTCTACTAACCAGTAATACAATATATAAAATCAATTAGTGATTATCTATTAATAACTCAATGAGAGTTTATTAAAAAGAAATACATATTCTTTTGTGTACTGTATTGTACATACAGAGAAACGAACATTCTTTGTGCGCAGAAACCGCTTGATTCTGCCAAGGAACAGGTGACATGAGCCCCATCATCAGGTTATTATTCAATGCCATTTAATATAATCAATTTGGACTAGCTGGTGCCATCTATACCATATCAAAGAATTCCTGGGAATTGTTTAACAAAAGATGATGACTTTTTTAGTTCAGTAAGGAGGATTTGTTTCCAACAAGTTCAATTTCAACACATAATCGATTAAACAAGAAAGTAGCATTTTTACTGTTCCTATCAACTTCTCTATAAGTCAAGAATTCCGCAAGCAAGTTGATAATCAAATTCCTTTTCAGCAACCTGCAGGTCCAGGCTAAAGAAGTTCCCATCTCTAATTTTATGATCGAAAATCCACGATTCCAATCCTCAAATTCCTCCTGGTCCTTTTCATTGGCCAAGTATGCTGAAGGTTTCTACCAACTTTTAACAACAACAACAGTTGGTCCACGACGGAGGAGCCGCCGTGTGTTGACAGTCTGATCCATTAATTGACCCAAGCACATGGACCCCAGTTCTCACCGGTAAAGTCTACGAGGACCCACCTCCCATAGACATACCAAAGGTCACTGCTTCAATGAAAATTGGACTTTTATGTTTGTTTATTGAGAAAGACAAACAAAGCTTTTCTTCTCCTGTTTCCTAGTTTTCCCTTGAACTAGACTGGAAGAAGGAGCAGCTTAAAAACACGGTTCCTGTTCCCTGTAAAACAAAAAAGTACTTTTCTTTACCTGTTCTAGTCTCTCTCCTCTCTTCGTTAGGGAAGGGGAGGTCTGGAAGTGATTTTTTGTTCTGGGTTTGTTTCATTATCTCGTTTACTCCGACTATTATCTTGTGAAAATGATGTGTAATCTGTTGCAAAAGGCAACCCTTTTCTGTTTTTTGTTATGTTCTCTCTCTTGGGTTTATGGGGAGAAATCGGTTTTGCTAGAACTCAAGTCCTCTTTTTCTGATCCTCGTGGAGTTCTCTCTAAAAAACAACAGTTGAAGATAGGAAGTCAGCAAAAAAAGTCTGTTTCGGAAGATACGAAAACCTGTTGTAAAAAATTAGAGAAACGTCTTTTTTCTGGTTTTCTTAATACGGTTGCAGTTTTTTTATTTTTCAAAACACAGCAACGCAACAATAAGTACCAAACGTTTTATTTTTAATAAAAACCACAACTAAAATCAGAAAAAAAAAAGAAAACAACACACCCTAAGGTTTTCTTTGAGTACGTGAAATACATCGTTTTTCAACGGTTTTGTAAAAATATCCTGAAATTGACCTTCAATTCTATAGTGAATGAGCTCTATAGTTTTGTCTTTCACTTGATCTCGAATAAAATGATATTTTGTATTTATATGCTTGCTTCAGCTATGTGACATTGAATTTTTGGTAAGTAATATAACACATTTATTGTCAATGTATATTGTAACGAAACCTTCTTATGTGTGATGTAACTCACTTAGCATATTCTTCAACCATATTGCTTGACATGTACATGCTGCTGCAACGATATACTTGGCTTCACACGTCGAGAGAGCAACTATTTGTTATTTTTTTATGACCACGAAAATATTGCTAATCCAATATGAAATGCATATCCAGAGTTGCTCTGTCGATTATCTAAGTCTCCACCATAATCATTATCTGAATAACTAATCAAATTTAAATCTTGAGAATTTGTATAAAATAGACTATGATTTATTATACCTTTAACGTATCTTAAAATTCTTTTTGCAACAATGAAGTAATCTTATTTTGGCTTTTCCATATATCTACGGACCAATCTAACTGCGTACATAATATCTGGGCATGTGAAAGTTAAGTATCTCAAAATTCTTACTAGACTCTTAAACAATGTCGGATTTACCAACTCTCTATTTGAATCTATTCTCAATGTTATGCCTATTTCTGCTGGCATAGCCATTGGCTTGCAATCCTTCATTCTAAACTTATTTAAGATTTGTTCCGCATACTTCTTTTATGACATAAATATTTCGTCTCTCATTTGTTTTATCTCAATTCCAAGAAAGTATGACATTTCACTAATGTCTATCATTTTGAATTCTTTAGTTATAGCTTTCTTAACATCACTTAACAAAATCAGATCATTTCATGTGAAGATCATATCATCCACATATAAACACATAATCATGATGTCACCATCTTGATTTTTCTTCGTGTATAAGGCATACTCATGTGGGCTTTTTGCAGAATCATTCTTTCAGAAATACTCATCTATTATCATGTTCCAATCCCATGAAGCTTGCTTTAATCCATACAATGTTTTCTTTAGACAATAAAATTTGTCTTCCTATCCTTTTTTAATATATCCAGGTTGCTCAATGTAGGCTTCTTTTGGATATCCATTTAAGAAAGCTGATTTCCAGTCCATCTAATAAATCTTTCATTTATTTTGTGCTGTCAGTGCTGTAAGAAGCCTAATAGTATCAATTCTTGCAACTGGAGCAAACACTTCTTCATAGTCAATTCCTTTTCTCTACTTATAGCCCTTAGTGACTAATCTTGCTTTGTATTTTTCAACCTGTCCTTCTTCATTAGTTTTTGTCTTGTACACCCACTTAACTCTTATTACCTTATGCACTTTCAGAAGATTAGTTAGTTCTCATGTGTTGTTTCTATTGATCGCAACAATTTCTTCATTCATAGCTTTTTTCCACTTCTCATCTTTAATAGCCTCTTTATATGTTAATGGATCACACTCCACCATTAAACAAAACAATGAGTAATCAAATGTTGTCTGCACCTGTTCTGTGGCATCATAGACATAATTTAGACTCCATATTTTTATAAATGATCCCCTTGAATCGCTACTGCTATTGCTGTTATATGATGAAGTTGATGGTGTTGATTTAGGAGTTGTTAAAGTAAAGCTCTATGGAGGAGCTTGTTCATCTCCTTGTTCATCTTGTGTGTTAAAGTCATCCTAATTATCATCATCAAAAAATAGTCCTTGAATTCTACTTCATTGAATTCAACATCTTGTGAGATAATCACTTTCTTGGTCAAAGGGTTGTACAAGCTACATGCCTTAGTTCTCTTTTCTTGGCTAATGCACTTTTCACCTTTGTCATCTAATTTCTTTCTTTTTTGATCAAGAATATGGGCATGTGCTATGCACCCGAAAATTCTTAATTGTCCAACTGCTGATTTGCTACCATTTCATCCTTCATTTGGTGTTTTGAATTTTACACTTTTTTTTCGATATCGATTTAGTAAATAAATAACATATAGAACGACTTTAGCCCATAAAGTTCTCAGTAAATGCTTTCCTTTCACCGTGATTCTTGTCATATAAAAAATCGTGTGATTCTTTCTTTCTATGATGCCATTTTGTTGTGGTGTATATAAAGCTTTCAACTGATGAATGATTCCATGCTCTTTGCAAAATGTTTCAAATAACTTTGAAATGTACTCACCTCCTCTATCAGATTTAAGTATCTTTTAAATATTGCCCACTTTTTTTTTTTGCCATTGTTTTGAACTCCTTAAATTTATTAAGGGCTTCTGATTTTTCTTTAAGAATATACACCTAACTTTTTATACTGAAATCATCAATAAAGGTAATATAATAGCTATTTCCACCAAGTGATGGTATATCAAATGGTCCAATTATATCTAAGTGAACAATCTCCAACGGTCTTCTAGCTCTCCATGATTTTCCAACTTCAAAACTTTGCCTATATTGTTTCCTTTGAATGCATGCTTCACATAATTGATCTTGTTGATTAATTTCTAGAAGTCCATTTACCATCTTTTCTTTTGATAACAATTTTAGGCTAGTAAAACCAAAATGAACAAACCTTAAATATCATAACCATGATTCATCTTTAATGACAGACTTTATCCACCTTAGTACTTATGACTAAATATCAAGTGTAAAAAGACGATTCTTTGTTATATCAACTTTAGCAATTAATTCTCCACCTTTGTTGATGACAAGAGAGCAATCCTTCAAATGTATGTTATATCCTTTTTCTAAGAGCTAATCAAGGCTGATAAGATCGTCTTAACGTAGGTACATAATAAACGTCATATATATATCTCTTCTCTCCATTTTTTAAGGTAATCATAAGTTTATCTTTACCTTTAACTGAAATTTTTAACGAGTCGCTAAAAGTAACTTCTCCTTGGATAGTCTCATCCAAAATTGTAAATATCTCTTTTTGCCCATACATGTGATTGCTAGCACCGGTGTCAAGATGCCAAACATTTTTCTTGCACTCTTCATTTCCTTTGTATGTTAAGAAAATAGCCGATTCAAATTGTTTATTTTCTGTTGTTGCAAAATGATTTGTTTCTCCCTCTTAGGGGCTAATTTGCACTCGTCACTAAAATGGCCATACTTATTACAGTTATAACATCACACTTGTGATTTATTACCTCACTGTTGAAAACTACCTCTTCCTCGGTTTTGGAATCCTTGACCATGACCATATATTTGATAGTTTTCATTTGTTTAGCCTCTTTCAAAATATTTCCTACCATGTCCTCATTCACTACGTCCACTTCTGTAAGCACCTCTGTAGCTACCCCAATTTCCTCCGCCTTGTTTGTAACTGTCGCGAGTTTAATTGCCTCCAATAGATAAATTGCTTTGCAAAGCTTGTTCCAAATCACCAATATTTTCATTTTGGATCATTCTCTGCTCATAAGCTCATCAATAGACATTTGTGACAAATCCTTTGATTCTTCAATAGCAGGGACGACATAATCAAATTTCCTTGTCAGCGAATGTAAGAGTTTTTTTTTGTCCTTAATAAGCTCCAGACTAGGGATCAGCTCCTTTATACTTATATTTCTAATCATTGCTCTCTTTGCTACTCGGATAATGAGTCCTCCAATCACCTTTTTTCGAATGTTCCTTTTCCAACTTAGTGTGGTTACACTGTTTCAGCCACTTTCAGCTCAACTCTCCATCCTTGCCCAATCTTCAATCTATTCTCCATTGGTTCTCCCAACCCCAAGGCCTCCAACACATTGATCTTAACACTTTCCTCATTTTACTTACTGTTCTTGTGTACAATTTATGGTCCAAAAGGAACCGTCGAATTTTCAAAAATGCAGCTATCGAAGAGGGGAATATTACTACTAAAGTGATCTTCCAAGTACTGGAACAGCTCAACTTAAACACTGAGGGAAGGTAATTGGAGGTAGATAGCTTGTTTCTCCTTTTCTTGTTACTCTTTTGTTCGTTTTGCATGTTTGCTTTTTTGTGTGGAACGTAAAGTGTGGATCACCCTTCCACTCTTCTTTGATGGGAGCACCCATGTAAGGCCTTGCAGCTAGATTGGTACCCGAAGCTTCAAGCTCCATCCCTTTGGCTTCCTCTTTGTGCTCGTGTTAGTTGTGTTAAATGGTTAAAGTTTTGCGGGTGTTTGAGGCTTTTATTGCGAATTGGTTGTGTTGCCGGTAATCTAGTCTTTTCATTGGTCTTTGTGGTTGGTGGACATGTTTTAGGCTTGTGTTGTGTTTGTTTGGTGGGGGGCACAGCTCTAGGGCTCCTCTTATTGCTGTTAGTACCCTTGGTTGGGGTTGAGACTGTATTCCCTTTTTGTCAATTTCTTGATGTACATATTTTTCTTTTAATATAAATCTCTGAATTATCAAAAAAAAAATGTAAGAGTTTTTTCATCACCTGACGTCATCAAAAGCTTTTCCATTTCTTTTCATCCCGTTTGCTACCGTTTTTAGACGAGTAATATAGTCATTAATCTTTTTAAAACTCTGCATTTTTAATATTTCAAATTTAGCTCTAAAAGATTAGAGTCTTACCTTTTTAGCTTTTTTGACTTCTTGATATTTCTATAGAGCTTCTCATTTGTCCTTTGACGTTTTTGCCTTTGATATTTTTCAAATGTTGATTCATTAACTCCTCATAGATAAAAATCAAGGCCTTCTTGTCCTTCTTGCGTGATTCCTTAAGTGATGTCTTCTACTCGTTTGATAAAGATGCTTAACAATTGCATCTTCAGGTTCAGTGTAACCCTCTTTAACAATCTCTCGTAAATCTTATGATTCAAGCAGTACCTTCATTTGGATGCTCCAATTTTCATAAACTAACTTTGTTAATTTTAGAATTTGAAGTTAAATCATATCGGTCTGTTTCACGTTCGTAAAATGTAGTCACGAACCTGAACTTGATATCACTTGTTGGAAACGTAGTAGACTCACTGTTATAAATCAAACAACAATATATTGATAATAAATTAACGTTACACTCTTCAATAGCTATTGCTATATGAGCTCTGCTTAATCTCTCTATTTTTTCTCATGCATATGTTACAAATACAAGGGTCTTTTATAGACTTTAGAAGTCGGTTTACTTACCGACTTTGACGGCTAACAAACAGCTACTACTAACAAACAGCTACAATTTTGACAGCTAACACATAGCTAAGGGTCGTGTCTTTTCACTAATAGAATCAAAAAATGTCTACATAAGTTTGACTTCTAACACAACTTGGGTTTAATGTTGCTAATCTGATGTTCGATGCACAGTGTCGCATAGTTTTAATGTTACGCCTTTTATAAATCAAAGATTCACTCAAGATAATAGAACATTCCATGTTTTCTTTGATGGTATGTTAATACTTACTCCGTATCATTACCAAATTTTCCCTAAATATGATTTGGCAATTACTTCTCTCACGTCCCTCCAATGTGAAACCAAGCAACTCTTTTCATTCTCAAAAACCATACCTTTCCTCTTCATTACTACCGCAGAAAAGTATACGACGTGGACATAAAACCCCTACTCCAAGATCAAAACAATTAAACAACAGTCCAGTCCAGTCTTACAACCGCAAATGAATGGCGTGGCGAAAGATGATTGGGCCCTGCCACGTGCTTTATAATGTTTTGAAAGGGGTTTAGCTCATCTTTCTCGAAAATCAAACAATGCCACGTGGCCAACTGACGCGTCTCGGTGGTACCTTGCCGTTTCTTTATCACTGCCGTGCCGTCCCTACCACGTTGAGTGTTGTATGGTCCAAGCCATGATTTGATTGTCTTTTGAGGGTCCTATCAGCATTATCTATCTTAGACCAACAAAACCGCCATAATTTAACCATCAAGCTTTAAACAACTTGCCCTATTAAAGTACCCATCGACTTTAACGAATACCAACCGTTGGATGCACAGTCGGCAGTTATCCATCCAAGGGTCTATGTTATGTTACTACAATTCCCTGCTTTTCCCTGGTGCTTCTTACTACATATAGTCGTTTAGGTAAGAAAATGAGGTAAGCATTCATGAATATCTGTTATATAATTAAAATGCTTTGCTTTGGATTTTCATGTCTCCTGTATTCAAGCTTATAGGGTATCATTGATAAGGATGAACCATTTTACTAGTATAATGGTAGTGCATGTTTATACCAAGAGAGAGCTTATGATCAAGACATTATGAGTGCACATCCGTCCAAGTTATTTCAATTGTGCCGGTTTCAAATGAGTAAACATTAGTGAAGAAGACTGAGAATACATCCTAAATACAAGATAATGTGCATTGTTATTAAATATATCTTCAGCTAGAATGTCAAAACCAACATCCATTTAACCAATGTTTTTGTTGGACAATTTTCTCCTTTCTCGTCGAGTTGAACAACTATTCGTTGTATTTTTCAGTTTTTAAATAACTTATCGGTTAAGTTATGTAATTTGATTCAGACAAAGATAATAAAGTGACTCAATAAATAATCTAAATCAATGGGTACAAATCTGTGTAAAAAATAGATCTTAATCAGTGTAGACCGGACCTATATCAACCCTATAATAAGAGCCCGATATGAAAATTATATATAAAGGTAAAAGTCTCCTGTAATTGCTCATATCAATCGTAAGCACACGGATTTTCTAATCTATTAATGGAGCTTACGTTTTGAGAAAACTGTAGAAAGACTTTACTCTCGTCTCGAAGAGCAATTCCCATGAAGACAACGATGGATTCGCACTTATTTCGTCTTCGAAAATCTCGTTTGAAGTTATGAAGATTAAATTCAGGTATTTTCAGCATCTCTTCGTTTCTTACCTTTTCACGTTCGATCCGAAATACGTAACTAAGGTATCATTATCTATCGTAGTTTTAACTAAAAACACATATCCATTAGCCATCCTTATCTACTTCGGATTTTGTGTGTTTATAAAACACAGATGGGATACTTATAAAAGGTTTGCTTATTATTGGAATTTCCAAATGAAAGCCACATAGTCATTATCTCCGGCCTAAACTTGTTCCCCATTAGTGTTTGAACATCAAACTCCCAAGCTTTTAACTAAAAATTTGCTAGAATCATCTCAAACATGGATATTCATATAATAAGCCCTATTTGATCTTTGAATCAATCAATACATAGTAAACAATTCCCAGGATTATAATGTATTATATGTTGATCTAATCTAATCACTTTTGTTACCCCATTTGCATTATGTGAAACCAAACCTCTCACATTCATTTTATAAATGTAGTTTTCAATAGTTTAGACTTTGGACCTACCCATTGAATCCATCTCTTGGTCCATCTTTTACGCCACACCTTCTCGTAAGGAAAAACAAAAAAAAAAAAAAACAAGAAAAACATCCAAAGGGTCAAACCTTTACAGCCAAAGTCGGCAACCCACATCACCGCAGCTACCTCTGATCTACGGCGTAGCCCATCGGAGAAATATGACAACGTACGGAACAATTCCGACCTCGTCATCTCCGGGAGTGTCAGCGAACCTAGAGTACATATCTAGAGCCAAAGAACGAATTAAAGCTGGTTTAGGAGCTCGCAGACCATGGAAAGTGATGTTTGATATTCACTCCCTGAAGTTTCCTGCAAATTTTCAAGAAGCACTAGCTCGAGTAAGGATCAACGTAGCTTACTTTCGCATGAACTATGCGATCATAGTGCTTTTAATCATTTTCCTGAGTCTTCTATGGCACCCCATATCGTTGATCGTGTTCATCGCGATGATGGCTGCGTGGCTTTTTCTCTACTTTCTACGTGATGAGCCGTTGGTGGTTTTTAGCCGCACGATTAACGACCGAATTGTGCTGATCGTGTTGTCGGTGTTGACCATAGTATTCTTGTTATTGACTCGTGTGACCTTGAATGTGTTGGTCTCCCTTTTGATTGGTGTGGTTATTGTCTTGGTTCATGGGTTAATAAGGAAGGCTGACAATCTGTTCTTGGACGAAGAATCTTCTGGTTTGATGGCCGCTGGTGGTCCATCTGCTTCCTCTTCTTGATTACGAGATCTTGTTGATGGTTGATTCTCATTTTGTGAGTGCGTTATGTTGCTTTAGTTATATTGAAGTTATTGGTATTAGTTGTTGCGGCTCTAATTTCCTAATTCCCTTTGTTATTGTTATATTATTTACTCTAAAGTCGTAGAATTTTGAGGATCTGGTCTAGCTGTGGGTAAGTTGCTTGGAATGGTAGGTGAAGAAACAAGCTAAAAGTAGAATGTTCTTGTTGATTTCGGTTGGATCGGTATGATTGCTTCAATGGACTCGGTGAATTCCCATTAGCTCCGCTTCAAAAGGTGTTGCTCTGGAGGGCTAAGGATGCCATATGTCCATTATCACAACTTTTTGTCTTTTTTCTATAAAGAACAATTTGTAAAAGGATTGTTAAAGGTCAACTAAAATAAGACATATTACCGCCTCGTATCAAACTATAAGGAACAGATGTAACAACGGAAGATAATGCATGAGTCGCACTTGTAGCAAGAACGAGGAATTAAGAAGGCTACGCTACTAAAAAGCACATGCTTGCGTCTTAATGCCTTCAATCAATAATAGCTTCATAATTGGCAATTCATTCATCCTTGATATTGAGAGCTTTTGACAATGAATTCATTAACATTCTAACAAATCACTCAAGCAATAAAAATGACCGAAAGATAACAAACACAAAATCTGAAAATTCCTCCAATATAAAGGTCAAAATTATAGGACAAACTGGTAATAAATTTTACTAAAATGAAATAGTAGGATTTAAGCGATAATTTTATCTCACTCAAGAACGTCTCACAAGCTCTCAACTAATCTTAGAGATCAAACTTCAATAAAACTGTAGTCGATAAATATTTTTGGACTCTAAAACTCTTCTTTTATTAAGTGTTTTTTCTTATCTTAAGTAATTTCTATCTCTAAAAATTAATTTTCTTTTTATAAAAGATGAAGTTTTGTATACCACACTGTCGCCCACATGAGTTTGTGCGGTGACTGTGTTTGACCTTTAAGCTTCAAAACTCGATGCCACAGAGATATATGATTACAATGAGTTATACGACCAATAAGCAGGATCATGTTTACCATTGACAGGGGCGTATCTGGCCCTATAGGGCCATATGTGATATCGAAGCATCACCTTTTAACTTACATATGGTTATCCACACAACTGTGCCCTAAAACAACTTCCAATCAACAAATTTTGCCTTAAATATGCTCAAACTTCATTTCTTTTAATTTATAAAGACAACAAAAACCGCTAAAGTTCATATTAGTGGTTTTAAACAAATGAATGTCTATAGAATAGGGGTTGGGCCTTCAATAATCTCCCCATGTATTCTATTTCAAAGGACAAATCGATCATTTGAAATTCATCCAACCGAGCTTATTACAAAGCTCAAGCTTACTCCAAGAAACCACCTTTATTGATATGTCAACATCATTTTTGTTCGTATGAATCTTCTTCAATTTTATTATTTCCTCCTTAACCATAGATCACAATCAAGATACTCGATATCAATGTACTTATTGCAAGAATGATACATGGAATTTTTACTCAAATCTATAAGACTTTGAATGTTATAAAAATCATGTACTGATTTTGTTTCACATCCAATTCTCAAAAAAATCACTTAACCAAAGCATCTACTTTTCAGCTTCCAAGGCTGCAACATATTTCACCTCAGTAGTAGACAAAGTTATATGCTTCTACAACTTAGATTGCCAAGAAATAGCTCTCCTTGTAATTTTGAACAAATAGCCTAAGGTCGATTTTCTGTTGTCAAGATCACAAGTCATGTTTGCATTTATGTTTCCTTCTAAAACTGGCTCAACACTTCCAAAAAATACACGTAATCTGGAAGATCCACTTTACTACTTCCTAATGTACCTTTCCTAAATTAGATAAAAGTCTACTCATTAATCCAATAGTGTATGCAATATTTGGTTTAGTGCACACCATGGTATACTTCAAAAGCTAACAATGGAGGAATATGGAATTAAGGACATAATCTCTTTCTCCTTTCAGAGGCAAGACTAGCTCTCTTGCTTAACTTAAAATGAGTTGTTAATGATGTATGCACTAGCTTGGCATTCTTCTTATTGAACCTTTCAAGCACCCATTCAATATATTTATCTTATGACAACCACAATTGTTTGTCTTTCCTATCACAAATGATCTCTATGCCCAAAAGTTGTTTTGTAGGCCCAAATATTTTATGTCAAAGGACTTGGACAAGTCCTTCTTCAACGTATAAATCATATCAGTTCTTGTCCTATTATCAATATATCATCCACATACAAGAGAAGTATGATAAAGTTACCACTATGAAATTTTTTGAAATACACACAAGGATCAACTAAGTTTTGTTTATACTCATTGCTAGTCATAAATAAATCAAACTTCTTGCACCACTACCTTGGCGCTTGTTTGAGCTTGTAAAGACTCTTCTTCAACTTGCATTAAAAGTCCTTGTTATATTTGACTTTGAATCCTTCTAGCTACTCTATATAAATCTCTTCTTACAAATACTTATGTAAGAAAGCAGTTTTCACATGAAGCTACTTAAGTTTAAGATCTAAAATAGTAATTAGTCCTAAAACCATACGTATCACTGTCATCTTGACTATTAGTATAGAATCTCTTCAAAATTGATACCCTTCTTTTGATTGTATCCCTTCATCATTAGTCTCACCTTGTGCTCCACTTATCTGTCACCATCTTTTTTTATTCTGACAACCATATATTCTTCAAAGCCATCTTTCTTTGGGAACCTTCACTAACTTATATGTTTCATTCTTTTTCAATGAGTCATCTCCTCTTGCATTTCTTTGAGCTAAGAGTCTTTGTCTTCAAGTGACTTCACTTCCTAGAAACTCTCTGGCCCCTCCTTGACAGTGACTAGGAGATATTCCAAAATAGTATATCTTATCGAAGGTCCCTTCACTCTAGTTGACCTTCGAAGTTAGGCATCTTCCAACACTTGAGCAGGTTGCTCTCCTATTCATAATGCTCATAAACCTCTTTTACATTATTTATGGTATATGTCTTATGTGACTCGACACCATCAAATTATCCTTGATCATTATCATCCTATGCTAACTCATGTTTTCCTTCTTCAGTTGTAGGCTGATTAATGGAACTAGGAGTTAGTATCTTCATTGTCAACAGATAAAATACTAGTAGTAATCTTATCTTCTTTATAATATCTGCATCTATATCATACTTATAGAAGACTACATCTTTACTTCTAACAACCTTTAATTTTTTTTGGGTCGTAAAGCTTATGGTTAAACTCCACTTCACCATATCCAGTGAATATATGAGTAGTTTTTGAATCCAAATTTGATTCTTGCTCCTTTGGCACATGCTTAAAAGCCTTGTATCGGAACACCCTTAGATGTATATAAGTTAGATCCTTCTCTTTCCACACTCTTTTAGGAATATCAAGATCCAAAGGGACTGAAGGAGCTCTATTGATCAAATATACAATAGTTTGGACTATCTCACCCTAAAAGAACTTTAGTAGATTGGTCATTCGGAGCATACATTGAACCTTTTCTACAACGGTTCTATTCATCTTCTTAGTAAAACCATTATATTATGGGGTGTCAGGTTTCGTCTTCCCATGTCTTGTCTTGCACAATAATTCTTAAACTCGTTGGAGGTGTACTTACCTCTATTGTCAGTTTAGAGACACTTTAGTTTTCTCTCCATCTCACTTTCCACCATAGCATCTAAATGGACTCATACACCTGGTTTTTTGTTTTCAAAACGAAGACTTAAGTCGTACTTATAGCATTATCAATAAATGTAATAAAATGCTTGTTACTGATAGGTGTAGATTACAATATATATTTCTAGGTGTTTAAGTGTTTTTTTAAATATTTCTTAGATGATTATTGTTGGGTCCGGGATTCGGTATCGGGATTTGGTACCAGGATTCGGTGGCCCAGCCACCCCCGCATACCCCCGCGGCCCACACAATTGGTACTGTCCTCTTTGGTCTAGCCAAATGGTAAGAGGCGAGCATGTGGACTAGCCAAATGGTAAGAGGCGAGCATGTGGAAGCTATAAAACCTTGAGGTCTTGTGTTCGAATCCTGGAGAGGGA
>JANZXV010000001.1:9996918-10014365 GCA_027576455.1 Erythroxylum roigii | reverse complement strand
CATATAAATGTGCAAAGATGTGCATGTCAAAAATAATACTGCATGAAATGTATTTTCCCAATTTCTCATCAAATTTTTAGAACTCACAATTCTAGCCATCATGTGGGTAACGGAATATTACACTTCTTCAGGTACATCAGTTTTAGATTTCTATTAAAGGCCTAATAGTTTGAAAATGGTAACTTCGATCAAGATATGATTCATCCACATAGGTAGAGTCTTAATAAAAACTAAGTAAGCTGCCAGTCTATCTCTACTAAAGATGTTTAGAATCCATCTACACTCCTCAAAGGTTGATATAAAAGAGAGACATCCTAAGGTTAGTTCACATAATCACTATCATTAAGCCCAATTACAGATTCCCATGCATTTTTAAGATCCCTCTTCTTTCACTAAATTAAGTGTTAGAGTATCTTTGTTTGGATCACCTTTACCTTTAAGTAGCATCTTTGTAGGCCTATAGTCTTGAGACCAACCTAACAGGCCTACCATAAATTTAGTCTACATCAAAACCATACATAAATATATAAAATTTTCCTTTATGTGGAACCTAAAGGATGATGTATGAGCATTTAAATTTTCATATCTAGGTTTAGATGTTATATATTCATATAGGCAATGACTTGTCATCATGCATATTCTTTCCATTCATAAAAATAGTCTTCGCATCAAATAAGTTGATTTCCATAAATGTAACTAATTTTAGACATAAAATCAATAGCTCGATTTTAACTGCAAAGGAGAAAGAAAACTTACACCAATTTCTAATCCTCTTTTGCAGCTTTTCAATCAGAAGCTGAAAATTAGCTTAAGTTAATCTTTTATAAGTGATAAGGTTTCCTAAATAGATAACTAGAGGTTTTCACCAGTAGATAGAACTAAAATGCTCTTATTTATGTTGATGAACAGCTCTGAGAAATCGTTGAATAATATTAAGGGCTATCATTAAAGCTTTAATAGAGCAAGGTTCAACCTTTCAGAAAATAGTATTAGATCATCAACAAAATTTACATTCATAATACCCAATTTCTTGCATTTAGAGAGGTATTTGAAATTCTTTTCTTATGAAATAACAAATTTGATGATTTTGTTCAAAACCTCCGTTTATAATGAATAAGTATAGGAAAAAAGGGTCCCCCTTTCTCACTCCTTTTGCACTCTTAATGACTTTGCTTAGCTCACCATTGATAAGCACACAATAGGAAACTATTAATATACATTGATGAATCCAATTCACATAAGTAGTTGGAAAGCCAAAGGCTCTGAGTGTGCTTAAAATAAAACTCCACTCTATAGTATCAAAAGCTTTACAAAAATTTATTTTCAAGGCTAATCTCTTTTATAACTCTTCCTATTGTAATTATTAAATAATTATTAGGCTAAAAGTATATTGTCCCAATTTGGCTCCCCCTTATAAAAGCTTTATGAGAGGAATCAATATATTTTGAAAGAACAACTTTGAGAATATTAAAGAGGAGTTTGGAAATGATTTTGTAAAAGGTGTTACAATAGGAAATACGCATAAAATCCTTTAAGGAGCTAGGAGAAGGTACCTTAAGTATTAGGCAAATGAAGGTCTTGTTGAGCTCTTTTAAAAGCTTTATATGATTAAAGAACTCTATAATAACCTCAATCACTAAGTATTTAAGTACAAGTCAAAATTTTATCTGGGCTTGGCACTTTATTAGGATACGACTCAAAAAGTGCCTCCTCCACGTCCTGATTAGCAAAAGGAGATCTTGGAAACTCCATTTTTTGAGGAGTGATTTGCTCCTTTACAGCATCCTGCAAGAAGATTAGGGAAGATGAAGTTGTATCCATATAAGCATAGGATGTAAAGAAATAGTTGTAAGCTTGCTCTTATATTTCTTCTTGGTTATTAGTCTTTTTACCATTAGCCCTAATGATGGAAACTATTTTATTGAAGCTTTTCTTAGCCAGGACTCCCTTAAAATAAAAATTGGACCATCTTTTCCCCTATTTGAGCCACAAAACTCTTGATCCCCATTTTAGGAGTGAATAATTGATTTGGATGCTTGATTGTAAAACTTTAAAGCCCTAGTTTCTAGTGCCTTGATTCCTTAATCCCCTCTAACCAGAATAACTAGAATAATTCCTTAATCCTTTAAAGGCCTCGCATCTTTAATAACTTCTCCCTAGCTTCCAATGCAAATCTTAAAGAAACAGAATGGTGAAGCTTATTCAATTTCTACAATTCCTCCTTTATCTAATGCATCTTTATATATATATATATATGTATGTATGTATGCATACGTGTGTACATTTTGCCTTTAAATTACACCTTCAAGTCGAGCTTAAATAGCCTCCTCAAATCTTCCACTCTCCACTAGATGATTGTTGAATGTAAATGGAAAGTGCTTTCTTCTTCTTTCTTGCATTATATGCTGTAAACCAAATATTAAAGGGCATTGGTTCCTCTCCTTCTAAAGGGTTTAATCTATAATGTGACTATAAATAACATAAAGCTACAATGATATTATTGTTATTTGATTCTTCCTTTTCTGTCCTTTATTTTTTTCGAACGAAGTATCCTGATTTTTTGAAATGTAAATTAATTTATTAAGAAAAGAAATGTTATATTTTCAAATCTAATTGAAGGTAAGATTAGCAAAAAAAAGCTAAAGCTAATTATGATAATTGCAATCAAATTGATAGTCTATTATTTGAAAAATAATTTAATTCATCTTATTTTTCCTTTTAAAGGCGTAAGAAAAAAATTTTCCGATCATATTTGACACGAAAGTTTCTAATTACACTTGATTATTTGATGTTACAATTTGAATCAGCGTATAAAGTTGAGTAAAGTGACACTCCTTCCCTAAACTTTCTCGATCACAAATACCTACGCCAGTCATCCAATGGACCAAACTTGAAATACATGTTTTATTTTCTTCACAGAGCACCAAAGCAGCATACTCCGCCTCCTCTCTCTTCACCACCACACCGCCGTCGTCACTGTTGCCGTTACCGTTATGGCACATCTTAACCAACAATACGACCCATATTACCAACTAACCCAGATACAACAACCGTTTCTGCCGCCACCGCCAGTTCACCTTTCGGCAGAATCGAACTCGATAAACACGCTGTTCGTGTCAGGGCTGCCGGACGACGTGAAGGCGCGGGAAATTCACAACCTTTTTCGCCGGAGGGCCGGTTTCGTATCCTGTCAGCTCAAGTATACGGGTCGTGGCAACCAGGTTCACTCAGTAACGAGTTCTTTAAAGAGAAAGCATTAGTCTTTAATTAATGTTTGTTCGTGTGTTTGAACTCTTTCAGTGAGTTATCTTTGGATTGTTTTTTTGTTCGAACTCTTCTGTAACATCTGTCTTAAAGGGTTTATTCTTATATGATTGATTATGTTAGATTCCGGTTGGTTTAAACCTAAAAACATTTTCTTAGCCATCGTTTGTAAGCTGTGATTCGGTTTTCTTGCCTCAGGTGGTTGCATTTGCTACTTTTTCGAATCACCAATCAGCAATTGCTACAATGAATTCTCTGAATGTGAGAATTCAATGTTTCTGTTGGAATTTCTGTTGGACCAAAGTATTTTGAAGCTTTTTGGGGTAATTTAGCTTCATATTGGCATTCTCATTTTATTGATCATGTATAGGGAGTAAAGTTTGATCCTCAAACTGGATCTATTTTGCATATAGAACTTGCGAGATCAAACTCAAGAAAGCGTAAAGCAGGTGCATTTTCTGACGTTATGCTGATTAAGATGCTTGATTTGTGGTGTAATTGTGAGATTCTGCTGTTAATACTCTCTCTTGTGCAGGTAGTGGAGCCTATGTTGTTATTGACAAACGACCTAATCGAGGATCTAATGAACAAAAAGTGTCAATTGATGATGGTAATTAATCTTTTAACATTGTAGTTATTCTGATGTACCAATAAATTATCTATGTACAAGCTCTAATGTTGAACCCAAAAAAAAAAGTCGAACTTGGGAACTATCTGGAGAGGAGTTGGGGGCAGGAACAAAGAGTAGCAAGAATTAATAGGACTTCTACTGTTTACTCGTTGCTCCAATTTTCTAGCCCTCTTCATGATTTCATAGATGGAATTAACAGGATCACTTCTCAGATCTCATTCCATGATTTGATGAAATGCTGAACCATTTTTAACATGCAGGAGAGAGTGACTTTGACTCTGATGCTGAAGAACCTGAGACAGATAATATTGATTGCTGCCAGGATAATTCTGTCATCATAAAGAGGTTGAATCATTTTAAAGTGAATGTAAAAACTTTGATTATTTCTTGCATGGAGATCTGAATATATCACTTGAAATCCTTGGATTGTTCTATCGTATCTGATTGTTCTTTCTATCTGCTATTTTCAGTGAGACCACAGGTGATCCTGACAATTCTACGTTAACTGTAAATGTGAGTGGAAAGCACATAATTTGATGTTTAGGCTGGGATGAGGGGGTTGTAGAGGAGAATGCAGAAATGTTGGAATATAGGATTATAACCATCTTCAAATTTGTTAGACTTGTTTTGTGGGGCTTTTATGTGGTTCTATTTAAGGTTTTCTTATTCTTCTATTAAATGGTTTGCTGCAGGAGAATTCGGAAAAGCCTATGGAAGGAGGTGTTCAGCCTTGCTCTACTTTATTTATTGCAAATTTAGGTCCAAACTGCACAGAAGATGAGCTAAAGCAAGTTCTATCACAGTAAGTTTCTAAGCTTTGGTGCCCTTACTAGATTTATTAATCATTTTTGTAATTAAGATTGCACGTTTAGTTTTCTGTTCTGTGAAGCATTGCCATCTGGTCTGTGACCAAGTAGGTAATTGATGATTTTAATTATTTTGGTTGCAGATATCCAGGATTCAATGTACTCAAGTTGCGAGCTAAAGGTGGAATGCCAGTTGCCTTTGCTGATTTTGAGGTTTGACTCCAGGAAACGTAAAATTTGATTTCGTATCTGTCTAGTTTAGCAGCCTATTTGCTTCCAATACTTTAACTAAGCTCATAGGACCGCTGAAACCATTTGGTTCCAGAAGAAAACCTTTAGACGCTATGTGATCAACAACTCATTATTTCATGTAAATTTCTCCCTGGCCTTATTCAACTTGCTTCAGCTAGTCTCTATCATTTGTAGCTTTGCATGTTGGTGGATACTTCAAATCTTCTTGACCTGAAGATCAGTAGCGAAGAACTCATTGCTCCGAAGACCTAAAGATTGTTACACAGTTAACCCTCTTGCATTATTTGCTTCTTTATACCAGGAAACTCAACAAGCTACTAATGTTCGGGACATGCTTCAGGGTACATTTTTACCATCATCCGACAGGGGTGGCATGCACATAGAGTATTTAGTTCTCAACTCTCATTGTACCTTCAACATGGTCACCTTCCATTTTGACTATAACAGCATTGCTAATATTCATCTCTCTATTCTCTGCAGATATGCTAGGTCCAAAATGAGGAAGCATAAGCAGGAAAGGTAGTGGAACTGGCAAGTCTTTTGTATCTCGTGGACAACAGTTCTGTTACATTCCACTTCATAGTGTGCAGAGGAGACTTCTTGATTGCAAGAGACTTTTCTTGACGAACGAGTCAAAAATACAAGTTGTCAGGTCCGCAGTGCTGTGAGATATAAGCATCTCCTCCATTCTAGCTTGACTCCTCGAAGAAGTGTTGTAAATACCAGATTGGACCTGGTATCAGTATGGTTTCGAATTAATATTAGATATTGTTTCAAATAATTTTATAAAAATTAATTTCGTGTCTAGAATCACTGGAAAGAGAAAATGAAAATGAAAACAAAAATATTGATAAATTCTATATTTATATTAACATATATAAATTTTAAAATATATATTGAATATAAGTGAAAATAAAAATAAAAAAAGTAAAGCTGAAAAACCTATATCTGCTTAAATTATATTGGCCATAATTTTTATTAGTACAAAGTTCTTATTATTAAGGATAGTTTTACCATCACCATGTTCAAGTTTAATACATAAAACGACATGTTAATATTTTCTTATTCATCATCTATCTTTGAATTTGCTCTATTTATAAAATTTATGATCAAGATAAATTTGATCAAAAGAATTGTTTGTTCTATTAAGAGTCAAAATAAAATAAAAATTATATTTAACTTAATAATGACAATAACATAACTTTCTCCAAGCTTTAGGTTGTATTGAACAAATATTAAATCTTTCAATTTCTTGTGTTCTAATTTATTTATTTATTTGGCATAAATAAACTCAAATATTTTCTAATTTCTTTTATACCCATTGTACTCACATGTTGGCTAAGAATTCAAATTGCAAACTTTTGCAATTCTTAAATACTAATTCCAAATTGTTCTCACTACGTAACTGTAAGACAATAAAAAAAATCTTATAAATAAAATAAAGTGATGATCATTTTTAAACAAGTAACATAAGTAAAGAATTGTATATCTAGATTAAGATTATCTCGTTGGTGTATTGCAATAAATATTATGAAATCACCACACATATTCTCATATGCCTCCGTTTGTGAGCTAAGAAGATCTTACATCATATCGTATGGAATAATTATTGTGATAGTTAAAAGCATTCATATATTAACATTAGCATTTTTTGTGAAACCTAGTCTAGAATAAACACTTGGATTTAGGAATGCCTTAAGGCTCCGTTTGGTTGGTGGGAAAGTAAAGTGAATTTAGAATATGATTCCTCGGAAAATAAATCTATGGAAAGTAAAGATATTTATATGTTTGGATACTTATAAGAAAGTTTGGTGGATTCTTACTATAGTGTTTGGTATGCAACAGTATTTCATAGAATGTAACTTAATTTTGACTTATGTTTTCAATTATATCCCAACAAATCGAATAAGAATTGAAATCGTTAAATAAGGAAAAATATGAACTTAAAAATTGTCGATTGAAACTTTTGAGCAAAAATATTCAAAATCCTACTAACAGGAGAACAATAAGAATAGTTAAAGACAATATTATGATGAATACCGATACATATCGTACCGGACCAAAACCGAAATGAAATAAAGGGTGGGTCGTACTAGATTTAAATACCGATCGGTACCGGCCCGTTTCGAATAGTACTGGCTCGTATTTAAAATACCGGCTGATGCAAAAAATTTTAAAAATAGGGGGACTTTTTTGCAAAATTTTCAAAAAAATTTAAAATTTCCCTCCCTCCCTCTTAACTCTCCTTCCCCACTTTTTTTCAAAGTTTTTTAATTAGTTATTTTATTTATTTCAACTTTTATAATTGTTATGATTTTTTAATTTTTGTCTTTAAAATAATAATAAATATTTTTATTACTAATAATAAAACAAGTTCGGTACATTATTCGTAACATTGGTTGAAGAGGAGGTAAAGTTTTATAAAAGAATTGTCGTAAAGTTGAGAGAGAATGAAGGGTTAAATTGGCTAGCGTATTTTTTAGATTAAATTCCTAAGGAAAGTAATCTAAATACCAGGGAGTGGATGGGATTTAGAATCCAAGTAAAGTGTTACTACTTTTCCTAAATTGGGAAAGTTTTTATTTTCTTAACTACTCAAAAAAAATGTACCAAACGTGATAATATAAATTTTAGGAAAAAGATTACTTTCCCAAGCAAGAATCCGTGCCAACCAAACAAGGAATAATAGTAAATAACAAAGAGTAAAGTTATTTTTGTCATCTCTCATTAATAAGTGTAAGATAAGGTATGTACAAGGAAGATCTACTTTTCATATTAGCCTTGATTGTTTTCTTTAAGCTCTTTATAGCATCATAATAGTAACTCATTATTGACTTCTCATTATTATCATCTAGACAAAGTACTCTTACCAAAAGCTCACAAACTAACACCAGGAACAAAATTTAGGATCTTCAAGAATCTTATAAATGTTCATTCCAACATTAGATATAGCATGCTGAGATGTAACTTGTTTATCACTTGTAAACATTTATCTCAACTCCTCCTTCATTTGAATAAGGCACTTGATAAGAAATTAGTTTCAAATCTTTTAATAGAGGTATAATACAAATTCCTACTATTTATGAAATCTTTTCATCAAATTTAGAATTACTGCACAATTATAAATGAATTTAGTTATTTTTTTCTTGCCTTCTACACAGTTTTATCAATAACAACGAAGTGCATATTATCTCCCATAAGTTAATATAATGTAAGCACAAAGAGTCCAATATAAAGAAGTAAACCTTCTTTGCAATCCCTTCCTAGCTATTTTATCAACAACATTATAGTTAGTGATGAATTGTACAAGATTTTTAGATCCAACTTCATAACAAGACTAAACTTCTTTACATAGCTTATGATATAATTTTTTTACAAAATTTTGATCACAAGTAACAACTATTAATCAAATGAAAAACTAACTATTGTTCCCTCTTCTCATTTTTATAGTGAATCTTCAAGGATATGAGATTTTCCAACCAAATATCGAACCCACAACTACTACTCAATCAAGTAATGAAGTGCATTGTTACTATTATCATATAGTTCTTATCATTTCTCCTAAATTTTGAATTAAACCAAGGTTACATATCTTTTGAAAGTACATAATATCATATAGAATTAACACTACTTAGATATAAACAAATTTAACCAAGTTTGCCCATTATTTGGTGAGAGAAAAGTATACTAGGATGATTAAAAAATCAGTTTGTTATTGAATATTTCTTAACTCCTGTAAATATAATTAACAAGAAACAAAGTACAACAACCTCTAAAATAAGAGATCATTATATTCCTCTAAAAAAAAAGATCATTATATTCGAACAAAGACATTATAAATTAAAAACAAAACAAATTAGTTCATAATGTCCATAGCCCAGAGCTTAACTAATTTACATAGGAATAACTCTTCGCAAATGTTGTTTCAACTTTTAGCTTTCAACTTTCAACTTCTAACACTTTATCCAAACAATGTTGAGCTGGAGAAGAGACACTGATAAAAGGCGTAGAGCAGAAGAGGTAAGAGTATATTGAGTTTAAGAGGAGGTGCAAAGAGTAAGTAAGAGGCAACAGTGATAAGGAGGCATAGAGCAAATTGATCGTGATAGAAGTGACGGTGACGACTGACTAAAAGACGTAGAGCATAGCAAAGTGAGGGTTAAGATTGACTTTTGAGACTTGAGAGAGTTGAACTTGAGATTGAGATTCAGCAGAGAAACAGAGTTAAGATTGGGAGAGCATGGGGCACTATATGTAGTGTGATGAGAGAAAACTCTAATTTAGAGTTTATTTAATTAAAAAAACTAATTCAGTACACATTTCTCTCTATCTCTCTTAAATGTAAGTACCAAATATTCTGGCATAGGATTAGCACAGAAGATCAGGTGCCTACTCTAAGGGGGAGATCTTTTGTTCTAGATGTTCTGTGTCAATCTTGTGCCAGAGCATCTGGTTCACACATTATTTGGAAAAGAAGATCTCTCCCTTATAGTAGGCATCTGACCCTTTATGCCAATCTTTTGTCAGAGCATCTGATTCACACATACCCTCTGTGCTAACCCTGTGCTAGAGCATCTGGTCCACACATTTCTCTCTGTCTTTCTTAAATGTGTGGACCAGATGCTCTGATATGGGGTTGGCACAAAGCATCTGGCATAGAGGATCAGGTGCCTACTTTAAAGGGGAGATCTTCTGTTCCAGATGCTCTACGCTAACCCTGTGCCAGAGTATCTAGTCCACACATTCTGTGCCGGAGTATTTGGTCCACACATTTCTAAAAAATTAAAGGGGAGATCTTCTATTCCAGATGCTCTACGCTAACCCTGTGCCAGAGTATCTAGTCCAAACATTTTTAATAGATGATCAGGTGCCTACTATAAAGAGGGAGATCTTCTGTTCTAGATGCTCTTTGCCAACTATGTATTAAAGCATCTGGTTCACACATTACAGGGTTGGCACAAAGCATCTCTCTAAATGTGTGGACCAGATGCTCTGGCACAGGATTGGCACAGAGCATCTGGAACAAAAGATCTCCCCCTTTAGAGTGCTCTGGCACAGGATTAACACAGAAGATCAGGTGTCTACTCTAAGGGGGGAGATCTTCTGTTTCAGATGCTCTGTGCCAACCTTATGCTAGAGTATATATGTACAAAGCATCTGATATAGAGGGTCACAGGTGCCTACTCTAAGGGAGAGATCTTCAATTTCAGATGCTCCATGCCAACCCTGTTTTAGAGCATCTGGTCTACAAATTTCTCTGTCTCTCTTAAATGTGTGAACCAGATGCTCTGATACAAGGTTGGCAAGCATAGAGGATCAGGTGCCTACTTTACAGGGGAGATCTTCTGTTCCAGATGCTTTGTGTTAACCCTATGCCAGAGTATCTGGTCCACGAGTTGGAACAGAGCATCTAGCACAAAGAATCAGGTGCCTACTCTAAAGGGAAGATCTTCTGTTCTAGATACTCTGTACTAACCTTATGTCAGAACATCTGGCCGACACATTTCCCTCTATCTCTCTTAAATATATAGACTAGATGCTTTGACATATGGTTAGCATAGAGCATCTGACATGGAGGATCAGGTGCCTAATCTAAAAGGGAAGATCTTCTGTTCCAAATGTTCTGTACCAAAGCATCTGGTCCATACATTTAGAGAGAAAGGTGTGGAACAGATGCTCTGACACAGGATTGGCACAGAGCATCTGGCACGGAGAATCAAATGCTTACTCTAAAGGGGAAGATATTTTGTTCTACATGTCTTGTGCCAACCATGTGCCAGAGCATCTAGTCCACACATTTCTATGTATCTCTCTTAAATGTGTAGACTAGATGCACTGATACAGGGTTGACACAGAGGATCAGGTGCCTACTCTAAGGGAGAAGATCTTTTGCTCCAGATGTTTTTATGTCAACCTTGTGCCAGAGCATCTGCTTCACACATTTCTCTCTATCTCTATTAAATGTGTGAATTAGATGCTTTGGCACAGATGATCAAATTCCTACTCTAAGGGAGGAGATATTCTATTCCAGATGCTCTATGTCAATCTTGTGTCAAAGCATTTGGTCCACACATTTCTCTGGTTCACAGTTTCTCTCTATCTCTCTTAAATGTGTGAATCAGATGCTTTGACACAGAGGATCAAATGCCTACTCTAAATCTTCTATTCCAGATGCTTCGTGTCAATTATGTGCAAAAGCATCTAGTCCACACATTTCTCTCTATCTCTCTTAAATGTGTGAACCAGATGCTCTGACACAGGGCTGACACAAAGCATCTGGCAGAGAGGATTAGGCACCTACTCTAAGTGGAAGATCTTTTGTTCCAGATACTCTGTGCCAAAGCATCTAGTCTACACATTTCTCTCTATCTCTCTTAAATGTGTTGGCCAGCTACTCTGACATAGGGTTGGCATAGAGCATCTAACATAGAGGACCAGGTGCCTATTATAAAGGGGGAGATCTTATGTTTTAGATGCTCTGTGCTAACCCTGTGTGGACCAGATGCTCTAGCATAAGATTGGCATAGAGCATCTCTCTAAATGTATAAATCAGATGCTCTAGCACGGGATTGACACAGAGCATCTGGAACAGAAGATCTCCCTCTTTAGAGTACTTTAGTATATGATTAACACAAAGGATAAAGTGTCTACTCTAAGGGGAAGATCTTTTGTTTCAGATGCTCTATGTTAACCTTGTTCCAGAGCATATATGCACAAAGCATCTGGCACAAAGGATCAGGTGCCTACTCTAAGGGGGAGATCTTCTATTTCAGATGCTCTGTGCCAACCTTGTGCTAGAGCATCTGGAACATAAGATCTCCCCCTTTAGAGTGCTCTGGTACATGATTGACACAGATGATCAGGTATCTAGTCTAAGGGGGGAGATCTTCTATTTCAGATGCTCTGTGTCAACGTTGTGCAAGAGAATATATATACAGAGTATCTGGCACAGAGGATCAAGTGCCTACTCTAAGGGAGAGACCTTCTGTTTGAGATGCTCTGTGCCAACTCTGTGCTAGAGCATCTGATCCACACATTTCTCTCTGTCTCTCTTAAATGTGTAGATCAGATGCTCTGATACAAGGTTAGCACAGAACATCTATCATAGAGGATTAGGACCTCTAATGGGGGAGATTTTTTGTTTCGGATGCTCTGTGTCAACCTTGTGCTAGAGCATATATAAACAGAGCATCTGACGCAAAGGATTAGGTGCCTACTATAAGGGAGAGATCTTTTATTTGAGATGAGCTGTGCCAATTCTGTGCTAGAGCATCTAGTCCACATATTTCTCTCTGTCTCTCTTAAATGTGTGGAGTAGATGCTCTGATATAGGATTGGCACAGAACATCTATTATAGAGGATCAGGTGCCTACTCTAAGGGAGGAGATCATTTGTTCCAGATGCTTTTGTGTCAACCCTGTGCCAGAGCATCTGGCTCACACATTTTTCTCTATCTCTTTTAAATGTGTGAATAGATGCTCTAACATAAAGGATCAAATGCCTACTCTAAGGGAGGAAATCTTCTACTCCATATGTTCCTTATGCCAAAGCATCTGGTCTACACATTTCTCTCTATCTCTCTTAAATATGTGGACCAGATGCTCTGGCACAGGGTTGATATAGAGCATCTGGCACAGGGTTGACATAGAACATCTGGCACAGAGGGTTAGGCGCCTACTCTAAGGGGAAGATCTTTTGTTCCAGATACTCTGTGCCAGAGCTTCTATTTCACACATTTCTCTTTATCTCACTTAAATGTATGTACCAGATATTCCAGCACAGGGTTGGCATAGAGCATCTGGCATAGAAGAACAGGTATCTACTATAAAGGGGGAGATCTTCTGTTCCAGATGCTCTGTGCCAACCCTGGGTCAAAGCATCTGGTCCACACATTTCTCTCTATATATATGGACCAAATGCTCTGGCAAATTATTGGCACAAAGCATCTGGAGCAGAAGATCCTCCCCTATAGAGTGCTTTGGCACATGATTGACACAGAGGATCAGGTGTCTAATTTAAGGGGGAGATCTTCTGTTTTAGATGCTCTGTGTCAACCTTGTGTTAGAGCATATATGTACAGAGCATCTGGCCAGAGGATCAGGAGCCTACTCCAAAGGAGAGATCTTACGTTTGAGATGCTCTGTACCAACTCTATGCTAAAGCATCTGGTCCACACATTTCTCTGTCTCTCTTAAATGTGTGGACCAGATGCTCTGATACAGGGTTGGCATAGAACATCTAACATAGAGGATCAGGTGCCTACTCTAAGGGAGGAGATCTTTAGTTCCAGATGCTTTTGTGTCAACCTTATGCTAGAGCATCAGGCTCACACATTTTTCTCTATTTCTCTTAAATGTGTGAATAGATGCTCTAGCATAAAGGATCAAATACCTAGTCTAAGGGAGGAGATCTTCTATTCTATATGTTTTGTGTCAACCCTTTGCTAAAACATCTGGTCTACACATTTCTCTCTATCTCACTTAAATATCAAGACTAGATGCTCTGGCACATAGTTGACACAGAGCATTTGGCACAGAGGGTTAGGCGCTTACTCTAAGGGAAAGATCTTTTGTTCTAGATACTCTATGCCAGAGCATTCTAGTTCACACCTTTCTCTCTATCTCACTTAAATGTGTGTACCAAATATTCTGGCATAGGGATGGCACAGAGCATCTGGCATAGAGGACCAACTGCCTACTATAAAGGGGGAGATCTTCTATTCTAGATGCTCTATGCCAACCCTGTGTCAAAGCATCTAATCCACACATTTCTCTCTAAATGTGTGGACCAAATGTTCTTAAACAGGGTTAGCCCAAAGCATCTTTCTAAATGTATGGACCAGATGCTCTCGCACAATATTGGCACAGAGCATTTGAAACAGAAGATCTCCTCATTCAGAGTACTCTGGCACAGGATTAACACAAAGGATCATGTGTTTACTCTAAGGGGAAGATGTTCTATTTCAAATACTCTGTGTCAACCCTATGCTAGAGCATCTAGCATAGAGGATCAGGTGCCTACTCTAAGGGGAAGATCTTTTGTTTCAAATGCTTTGTGCCAAACCTGTGCTAGAGCATCTGGTCCATCTGGTCCACACATTTCTCTCTGTCTCTCTTAAATGTGTGGACTAGATGCTCTAATACAGGGTTGGCACAGAACATCTAGCATAAAGGATCAGGTGTCTACTCTAAAGGAGAGATCTTCTACTCCAGATACTCTGTGCTAACCCTGTGCCAGAGCATCTGGTCCACACATTTAAGAGAAATGTGTGGACCAGATGCTCTAGCACAGGTTTGGCACTGACATCTAGCACAGAGAATCGGATGCCTACTCTAAAAGAGAGATCTTCTATTCTAGGTACAGATGAAATGTGTGGACAAAATGCTCTAGCACAGGTTTGGCATTGACATCTAGCATAGAGAATCAGATGCCTACTCTAAAAGAGAGATCTTATATTCTGGATGCTCTGTACCAACCTTATGTCAGAACATCTAGTTCACACATTTCTCTCTATCCCTCTTAAATGTATGGACCAAATGCTTTGACACATATTTAGCACAAAGCATCTGGCATAGTGGATCTGGTGCCTATTATAAAGGGGGAGATCTTCTGTTCCAAATGCTTTGTGCCAACCCTATGCAAAGCATCTGGCCCACACATTTTTCTCTAAATGTGTGGACCAGATGTTCTGGCACAGGGTTGCCACAAAGCATCTCTCTAAATGTACAGACTAGATGCTCTAGGACAAGATTGGCACAGAGCATCTGGAACAAAAGATCTCCTCCTTTAGAGTGCTCTGGCACAGGATTGACACAGAGGATCAGGTGTCTACTCTAAGGGGAGAGATTTTCTATTTCAGACGCTCTATGTCAACCCTATGCCAGAGCATATATGTACAGAGCATCTGGTATAGAAGATAAGATGTCTACTCTAAGGGGGAGATATTCTATTTCAAATGCTCTGTGCCAACCCTGTGCTAGAGCATCTGGTTCACACATTTATCTCTATCTCTCTTAAACGTGTGGACCAGATGCTCTGGAACATCTGGCATAGAGGATCAGGTGCCTACTCTAAAGGGGAGATCTTCTCCAGATGTTCTATGCTAACCTTGTGCTAAATTATCTGATCCACACGTTTTAGAGAAATGTGTGGACCAAATACTCTAGCACAGGATTGGTACAGAGCATTTAGCACAGAGAATCAGGTACTTACTCTAAAGGGGAGATCTCCAGTTCTAGATGCTTTGTACCAACCTTTTGTCAGAACATTCGGTCCACTCATTTCTCTCTATCTTTCTTAAATGTATGGACCTTATGCTTTGACACATGGTTAGTACAGAACATCTGACATAGAGGATCAGGTGTCTACTCTAAAGGGAGAGATCTTATGTTCCAAATGTTCTGTGCCAACCCTGTGCCAGAGCATCTGGTCTATATTTAGAGAGAAATGTGTGGACTATATGCTTTGACACAGAGTTGGCACAGAGCATCTGACACAAAGAATTAGGTGCCTACTCTAAAGGGGAAGTTATTATGTTCCAAATGTTTTGTGCCAACCCTGTGCCAGTGTAACTGGTCCATACATTTCTCTCTATCTCTCTTAAATGTGTGGACTAGATGCACTAGCATAGGGTTGGCACAGAGGATCAGGTGCCTACTTTAAAGGAGGAGATCTTTTGTTTCAGATGCTTTTGAGACCCGGGATTCAAACCCAGATAAAGTTCTGACCATTTGTCAGAGAAAAAAAAGCGGATGGATCTTGTAGCATTCCCAAGAAATTCTTAAATTTCTTCTGGAAGCATATGATTATTCATCTCCTTCTCACCTTCCGTGAATAGCCGGGACATTGAGGAATATCCAGAAACGCAGTTAGGGAATCGGTCTGATTCTATCTCTGTTCGTTCCGTTTAAAGAAAGGAAGGATCCCAAAGAATCGATCTTTCTTTTAGTTTTCGTTGTTGAATCTATCTTTGATTGATCAATGTGTGATATTCCGAATCCTCATTACTAACGGAATCAAAATGATCTTTAGATTGATCAGAAGATCCCTTCATAGAATCCTTTCCTTGAACAAAACTAGATCTTGTGGAATCATATTGAATATTTGACGATGTATTCCTAAAAAACCAATCCTTGTTTACCAACCACTCATTGTCTAATCAAATCCAATTATCTCTCAATATGTTCCTCAAAAAATCCAATTCGTGTGGCTCTAAAGGAGGAGATCTTCAATTCCAAATGCTCTCGATCAACCCTGTGCCAGGGCATCTGGTCCACACATACAAAGCATCTGGCACAGAGGATTAGGCGCCTACTCTAAAAGGAAGATCTTTTGTTCCAGATACTCTTTGCTAGAACATCTAGTCCACACATTTCTCTCTATCTCAATTAAATGTGTAGACCAAATATTATGACACAGGATTGGCACAAAGCATCTTACATAGAGGATCAGGTATCTACTATGAAGAGGGATATCTTTTGTTCCAGATGCTCTGTGCCAACTCTATGTCAAAGCTTCTAGTCCACACAGTTCTCTCTAAATGTGTGGACCAAATGCTCTGACACAGGGTTGGCACAAAGCATCTCTCTAAATGTATGGTCCAAAGTTATAGTTTTTTACGAAACGAAAATTATAATTCTGCATAAAAGTATCATTTGTGCATTTGTTCTTATTACTACTTGGGGCCGATGGTGAAAATGACATTTATTGGCCTCATTCTCAGTCTCTTATATATTTCACCTGGTTGCTGCTTTCACTTAAATTTGTCCATTTTATGTCTTCGGGGGTTTTACGAGTTTCCAACATGAATTTTCAATTAATGAAATAGTTTTCTTTCTTGTGTTTTGACCAGTATTTTCATTGAAGTAGAACTAGTTTCTATTACCTGCCAGAAATTAACTGGACATACTGGAACAAGATTAATAGAAAATAGAAAGTCAAACAAGAAAAGGCAACTCAAAAACTGGGGGCTCATATAAATGCTAGGACTAAAAAGTTCATATACTTCTTAAAAACATCCAAGGCATTGGGCATAAGGTTGCAAGTGATCCTGCTTACTGCCCACAAGTGGTCAAAGTCAAACTGAGACAACTAATTTTTCGGACTGCCTGTCTTAAAACCGTCTTCTAAATCCAGGTTGTGGATAAGACAAGCACAAAAACCAACTTGCTCTCGTGGATAACAAAAAGGACACAGCAGAGTAGTTTTGATTCTCTATGCTACAGGAGTACAATTTACCTTAGTCTGAGTCTCTCAGGCATGTCATCATCGAATTCAATGTTTAGACTCACTGGATTCGTTTTTACACATCTACTTACTTACTTAAATCTCAATCCCTACTCCTTCATTTCCCTCCATAAAACTCAATCCGTACTTCTTTATTTCCCTCCATAAATTTTCATTGATTCATAAAGTATTTAATGCTTTCACAAGCATTTAATGCTTTTGCTGACAAAAGCTCAAAGCTTTTAAGAGACGTCACCATTCTCTGGTTC
>JANZXV010000001.1:9957774-9972743 GCA_027576455.1 Erythroxylum roigii | reverse complement strand
ATTGCAGCAACGGAAGCCTGTAAGGAGTTGCTATGGATGAAGAAGTTCTTTAATGAACTTGGTATCAAGCAAGAACAGTATCAACTGTTCTGTGACAGTCAGAGCGCTATTCATCTTGGTAAGAATGTCTCTTTTCACTCACGATCAAAACATATTGATGTGATATATCACTAGATCAGAGATGTGATGGAGATGAAACAATTACGGTTAGAAAAGATCCATTAAAAGTAGATAAAACATGTTAACCAAGATTTTACCAAAAGGAAAGTTCGAGTACCATCGATCAGTAGTAGGCCCGATAGAGCCCTCCATGTAATCGGGAGGGGGAGATTTATTGGAGATGGGTCCCTCTCACATAGAGGGACTCCATCATTCCAACATTGCGGCACCGGCAGTTTTTGTTGAAAAGAAGATTTGTTGCATTAGTTGAAATAAATGGAAGCCGCCTGCAACATTTATTGAAAAGAAGAAAAAGAGACAACTGCAAGCACGCGGTAGAGTGCCTATATAAGGCACTCTCCGCTTTAGAAAAAATAGACAGAAAAATAGAGAGAAACCAGAGCAAATCAAATGCTTTGAAGTTAGGAAAAATTTTCCTAAAGGGTTGTTGAGTGACAAAATAGTGAGGTTAGTATTTTTATGTTAGGAAACACCTTATCAACCACTATTTTGATTTTATTTATGTATACCTACTATTTGTAATAGTGAAAGAAATATTCTGAGTTTTGTCCGTGGACGTAGCCCAAAGTTAAGAGTGAACCACGTTAAATATTCTGTATCCATTTTGCTCATTTTATTTTTCCTTTTCACAAAATACACCCGTTGCGCCCAACACAACTCTCGTCAACTTATGATGGAGAGAAAAATTGAAGCTTTTCTAAAGAAAGGAGTCTCTGATAACTTAGCACCAACTTAGTTTGGAGGAAATGGAGTTGAAGAGCATGGCTGCCATAGGTGGAAAAGAGGCTGAAGGAAGTTGATGTTAGAATATAGGAGGGAGGCTTAATGCTTGAAGAAGGAATCATGGATAAAGCATGGTTACTCGGTGCAGAAGAGATGTATGCGGAGTGAATAAGGGAAGAAAAATTGAACCAGCCAAGAAAGTCTAAATAAGAACTAACAATGTCTGTGGAGCGAATAATGGTTGGAAAAATTAAACTAGCTAAGTAATTCAGCCTAGTTAACAACTACAAAGAAGTGGACATGATGTCAAAAGAGGCAAAGAAATAAATCAGACCACTAAAAACTAGAAAATAGCTCCTAAAATGGCATGGTGCAAAAGGCGAGAGCAATTCAGGGAAAAGCAGAAGAAGCAGGATGGAGATTTGAAGAAAGTTCCAGCTGAAGGCCAAAGAGAGACCAAGAACACTTGGTAGAAGGGTTGAGGCAGTTGTACTAGCAAAGTGAACTTAAGTAATACCTGAAAAACTGGAACCCAGAAGCAGTTTGAAAAGGATCAACCAATAGGGAAAGTAGAGAGGACAAAAGTAGAAGAGGGGAGAAGTAAAGAAGACCAAACAAGCAAGAAGAAAGCAACAAGAACTAAACAACAGGGAACAGAAGCGAGACAACCTACAGAGTATGCTTGGGATGGTTGCTAGGATGGAAGGCAGCTTCTTTCTCATAGAGTTTGAGATTTTGTTTAATTTTCTAGTATTTAAAACATAATTCAACGCCGTTACATCCCTGCCACAAAAGGCTCTTATAAGAAAACAAAGAAACAAAAAGATGATCCAGAAAAAAAAAAAGGGATTCTGATTTCTCAAGTCTAAACTAGTTCAGTATAATAGATAATGATTGTAAAACTAAAGAACGAAAGCACGGTTGTAATTGGGAAAAGGGTGAATACATTGCACTGCACTTTGAAGATGAGGAAACTTGAAAAGCTGAAGTAGTTCTATTTAAAAGTTAAATTTATTTAAATCAAAATTAGAACAAAATAAAGATTAAAATTCAATGATGAAGAGAGAGTGCAGCCAAGAACTTATTTGAACCGTAGAATGAAAACAAATAAAAAAATTCAAGGCTTTTAAGAATAAAATTGCTCCTCCTCTTGTCCAGGACCAGGAACAGAAAATGTTCCAACTTCAATGTCGAAGAATATGTACTATAATGTCCATATCAGCCGAGCTAATTCTCAAGAACTGCATAGAGGGCGAGGTCTTAGGATACAGACTCAACTTGTAAAACTGCCTTCCTTTTTTCACATCGGAATGATCATGAACTGTGCCTTTTGTCAGGCAACATATATTACTTGTTCGTGGATGGTGACAATTACTTGGAAGCCTCCTCACTGGTGGCTTACAGAATAATTTTCTACGTGACTCAGAACCTTCCATAGAATATTATTTTCACTTTCTATTCACGGTCACAAGTCTGGACCCTTCCCACAATGATCATTGGCTGCAACATTATCCTTTGTCTGTTCTAAGATGTTCATAATGGGGCACATGGTAGTGAATTATATTCCAAATTCTGCTAGCAAGGATTAGCCTTCGTTGAAATTTCTGAATGTGAAACAAAATCCAAGGAAACAAGGTCATACGGTGATCTTCATTAGTAAAGATTGACAGACTCAAGGCTGTGTCTAGAGGCCTTATTTTCATGTTCTGGAATTCTTCAAGGTAATACCAAGTCTTTACTTCTGAAGGTTTGATTTTGCTATGCTTCTCAAATGAGCCTAGTACAAGTTCAAGTAAACCCGTATATTATCTCTTGTATTGATTCAAGATCATCAGGTAAATTGAGGATTTACAAGCTTTTCTCTCAATAAACTAAAAAATACACATAAAGAGGAAAAAGAAACTTGCAATGCTTCACACTGTAAAACAGAAGTGTGAGGATTAACAGATTAGTGAGAGCTAGTATTTTGCATGCAAGTCCACAAAATTGCGAACACTGCAATTGTACCCTTTTTGGCTTTGAAATATAATTAGTGAGGAATTGAAAGAGCTTTCGGGAGGGCTTCATATGAAGCAACAGATATTGTCTCCAGTTTGCAGTCAGCTTTAAACAACTTGCCGTTTGATTCCTCCATAGAAATTGAGCTAATGAGTTGTAGTAGAACATGTTCAAGCTCTTCCCCATCAGTCCATTCGTGAATTTCAGCTTTGACCAGTGAAGGGTTTCTGGTAATTAACTCCCACACTGGGAAATTTTTCCTTGGCATCATGTAATCTGACCCTGTAAGTTTCAAGCTTGGACAATAATCGCCACTGCCATCACCAAGGTAGATAATTCTTTTGTTCCCTTCATTCGAAAGGGAAGCTTGAATCCTTTCAACAATAATACCCTGAAACCATAAGTTGGAAAAAGATCACAACTTTACTCTCCAGATTAAGATACAGAGGCAAAGAAACTCATTATTTACTGGTTTGTCACTACCAATTAACTTTTAATGCAATTAGACAACCAATTCTGCCCTTAAGTCGAGGCTCGAGAGCTTGTGATGATTACTAATGTTGGGGTCAATCAAAAAGCAAAGAAAATCAACTTGTCAAAATCAGAAGCTAAAGAAGGAACCATGTTCGGTAGATTGTGGGATCGACAGATAAGCCCCACAAAACTTTTAATGGGAACATACGAGCAGTCGAAAAAAATTATCTAATAACAGGCCATCTAAACTTTGGAGAAACTCTGCATCTTGTTAAGTTTCAACTTTCAATTCCCTTCCCTAGTTGATTAAAAAGAAAAAAGCATCATGAAATGAGAATAAAGTTTTAAACCAGAAGAGAGAAGACATGCAATACCTTGCACATGTTTGGAGGACACAGACCACAACTATGAGAAGATACGGTGAAATCATGGTAAGGGGAGATCCTCAGTCTCCCTTCTTCATCAACAAATCCTGGGTTGGTGTTAATTTCTGAGAAGTAATCCCTTAAACCAAGATGTTTCAGGATTGTCTCAATGAAGAACACGTTTGCATCGCTCACAATCCTTAATTCACACCTGAGAAGAACACGTAATTGACAGAACAAATTTACTTGCTATAATCATAACCAGTCAAATAGGCTAAAAAAGTAGGCTTGGAAGGTGCCTCAAACGAAACTCAATGAAGAAACATACACAAAAAAGATATGCATACCCCATAGCATGTGCCGATTTGATAGCAGGAACAACCCTGGGATGAATAGGAATACGTTTCAGAACCTCTTCAACGTCCTCAATGGTCTTTTCCTGTGTATGAATTTCCCTCATCATCCTGTCCTGCAAAAGTTTTAACGTTGAAAACATATAAGCAATCGCGACAAGAATCGGCAATGCACGACTGTGCATTCAAACAACTATTCGATTACGTAAGTAGAGAAGAAAACAATCGAAAGATATGAAGTTGCTGGTTCAAAAACAGGAAAAACAAACCCCAAAAAAAAAAAGAAAAACATAAGCAACATGTTAATTAAGTAAGCTATACTAACCATTAGAGTATTCCAAGGCATGGTGTTGAGAAGTTGACAGAACAAGTCCGTGAAACCCAGTCCATCAACTACCCAGTTATCACTATCAACGTCGACAATGGTCTTATCGAAGTCGAAAATCACCACAATTCCTGCCATAGCTAATAGCTAAAACACTCACAAGCAGGTTGTTTTTGGTATGAGAGTTGATGTGAAGAGGATTCAATTTATACAGGAGCAAAGGACGTGTTGAAGAGGGTGGTTGTGCGTGAATGCTAAATAAGTTGACATGTAGAATCCAACGGAATACTACTTGAGCTTGGACTTTGTTTTTAAATCACCATAGAAAACAAAAACAGACCAATTGTTAATTGGAGGTTGGTAAAAGTTATCGGAATATTAAGAAGTAAAGAAAGAACGTGGAGAGGCATAGGGGAATATGCCAAAGGTAACTAAGTTCAAGTTGGCCACCTTTGAAACGCGTTAGGATATTCCAAGTACCCTTCAGTGATTCTTGCGAACTGCTTTTTGTGGCTGCCGAGTTTGATTACAACTCAATCACCTTAACCTCACCACATTCACCTGCTTTGAGGTTATATATAATTTTAGATTTTCAATTCCTAGTAGTAGTAGTTTTTCCTGTTTTTGGTCCAAGCTCTCTTCTTCCTTGATTTTTACAAGAAGCACGTCAAGACATACTTCATTGTCCATTTTTTTTTTCTACTAGACAAGTATTCAATTGAGACCCATCAGAACTCTCAACTTATATCACATTCGCGGCCTAAACTTTCAAAACATTGATCTAAGGATTTCCTAGAACTTCCCAAAATTAAGATGAGACAACTTGAATTGAACCAACTCTATACAGCCACAAATCCGATTCGTTTCAAGTTAATTCCAACCAATCAATTTTAATATTCTAAATCATAGACGCATGTCATCTAATTCTTTATTCTATAGAAGATGCTAGTGACAGTGTTCCCAAATCCATATTCGGTTGTCTTGTTCCTTTTCCTGCCCGAAATCAACTACCAAAGATTGGGAACTGACCCACTCAAACATCTTTGTATTACCTTGTAACAAACATCCACCATCTGTTATCAATCGTTTACATTTAACACACATGCTTCTTCTATCTTTCGGCTATAATTATGCACGAGTGAGGTAATGTGTGGCTTCTCCTGGGTCTAATTGATTTCTGATGAATGACATGTCCACTGTAGCCATTAGCCTTAGCCAGTGTATACTATTATCAGCTCCCATAGACACACCACCATCATTATCAATTGTGCCCATTATATCTAGTGGATGCTGTAGCCTTTTAGTCCGAAAACTTGCGTTCTTCCTCATCACCAATGGGTATAATTCGTATGGTAGGGTAATGTGAGGTGTTGTAATATGACAATTATGCATCTTCAAAGCAGTACTGTTCCCATCACTTAATATGATTTTTATAGTGATGCTCCTTTTGTACACTGGATGTTCATGCACTAGCGAGTTCTGTAGTTGGATGAATGAAAGAGAAGAGTTATTATATATCATCACCACTAAGACAAATAATTAAGTTAGATGATCTATTAGATTTCAACTAGAGATATATATTAATTTCAATTCATCTTGTGTTCTCCTTCAAGGTGTCAACTTGGATGATTCAAAAGATACTCTGGTGATTATTATTTATTGCGTAACAAACCTTGGACTTTCAAAAGATGCATAGAGGGGAAAGGATTGGCCAGAATGAACCTCCCTAGTAGGGTACTCCATTACGAGAAGCAAGACAAATATACCTTCCATTAATATAGAATAGGTGTTAGGGGGCTACTCAGGATCAGACTTTGATTCAATCCTCCAGTGGTGGTCGGGCCTGCGATTGGGGGCCCTTAGAGTTGGGGATCAATCTTTTGGAACAAGAATAGGTGTTGATATTTAAACAGCAGTGTCTGCTGCTACGTGCTGAGCACTATGTGTAGATAAATCAAGACCAGCTTGACACGTCGTGTCCAAAGTTCACGAGGATCTGCAAAACATAGGTTCACCTTTATGTTGAACGTGAATTCTAGGCAACCAACACTGGAAGTTGCTAGGCCTTGGCCTTTTTAGGTTGATCACATCTTTTATTGTTAGCATAGCACAGGTATCCTTTCGGTGGATTTTGTTGTGGGAGGAAAAGTGAGCATGGAACTGCGCATTCACGTGAAGTTGGTTAGGCTACATAGCTTAAGGCGAACGCAGTCTTCTGCTCTTTTTCCCTAAGATTTCTCACCGAAGTCCAATTATAGTCGATGGTGCCGCTTAGTTTAATGTCTCTTTCTTAATATTAACTAAGACCATGAATTGGCCAATTTCACCATTTTTATTGATTAATTTACAGTCACAAAGTCACCCAATGACTCAAGTAATTGAGCTCACGTCTAACAACTCTCTCCTTATGAGTTAAAAAGGCGGGTAATGATGCAAAGAAGGGTTTCTTATAAAGACAATTTCACCAGAAAAACTAAAAATAACTTTTAGGAGCAAGACGGTTGCCAATAGTTGGGATTTCAATTCTTTCATATTTTTTGGGGACTACATTGTTATTCCACCTTCAAAATAATTTTCCAATAATTAAAATATCAAATGAAGATCTTTCTTGAGAGTAGTAATACTACAATAAAGTAGCCTTTTGGCTACTATTTTTTTTAGCTACAATTTTCAAAAAGTTACTATTTGGCTACGATTTTGAATAAAACCGCTGATGCGCAAGTTTTTAAAATTTATTGGCAACGTTTAGGTAGGCTAAGTTTTATATTCGATGCTAATAAGGTATGACAACCTTTTTTAGCCGTGTAATTAGTTTTGTAGTCTAAGTCTCGAAGTAATTGGTAAAGTTGCTCGTCTAGGATTATAAGGTTTCAGGTTTAAGTCACGGAAACAGTTTCTTTGTAAAAATACAAAAAGAAGGCTACGTACATTATAGCCCTCTCTAGACTCCTGCAAAGCAAAGAGCTTTGTACACTGTACATGTTGACTTTTTTTAAATTTCGTAGCTAAAAATATTTGGTGATGTTTTTTTTAACTCTAAACTTATTTTCGTAGCGAAATCTTTTTAGCTACAAAATTATTTTCATAGCTAAAACACACAAATTCCATAATATTAGCTATGAAAATAGATTTCGTAGCTAAAAACATATTTTTGTAACTAAAAGACAGATTCTATAATTTTAAATATGAAAATAGATTTCGTAGCTAAAAACTTATGTTCGTAGCTGAAAGACAGATTCCATAATTTCAACTATAAAAATCGATTTCATGGTTAAAAACATTTGACTACAAAGATATATCCATTTCGTAGCTAAAAGTCACAAATTTCATAATACATTTGGCTACGAAATATATTTTTTGCCAAATGTTTTCATTGTCTTTTGTTCTTTTCGTTTTAGCTATGAATATATTTTTGCAGTCAAATATTTTTAGTTACGAAATAATTTTCTTAACTAAATGACTGATTTTATAATTTTAGCTATGAAAATAGATTTTGTAATTAAAAACATATATTTTCATGCCCAAATATTTTCATTGTCTTTTGTTCTTCTCATTTTGGCTACGAATATATTATCGTAGCCAAATGTTTTTCGCTACGAAATAATTTTCATAACTAAAATTTGCAGAATTTATAACATTTGATTATGAAAATATATTTTCATCCAAAGACAGAAGAAAAAAAGACATGAAAATGATATCATTTTGTCCATTAAAATGATTTTAGTTACTAATAAGAAGCAGCCTTCATTTGATTAACTTATCCTTCGTCTTTGTCCTCGAGTTCTTGCAGCTGCAGTGGTGGTTCATCTTTGTCTTCGTCTTCAATTTAGTAGTTGGAGGGAGTCTAGACATACTGGTTTACTTGGACTTTTCTTTTTGTTATTGTTGACCATTAAAGAAAGAGCAACAATAATAATGTTGTTGTTTTAATACAACCAGGGCATATAGGGTGGAATGATCTTGGGGGAACTACTGTGCAGACGGTGATATTGGCCATCATTATTATAAGATGCTACTGGGAAAAGGAGTTAGTTTTTAATGTAGTATGGTTTTAAATTAAAACTGATTAGATGTAAAAGATACTATACCCTGACAATTCTTATTTGTGCATTTGCAGGCTAAAGATGTACTCTCCGTCGAGTGCAGAGATGGTCAGATGCAAAGACCACGTGATCAACCTAAAGCATAACCCCCTGTTACTGAACTTGTTGCTAATATTTTTTTAGTCTAAGCATTTATAATTTGTAAAATATTCTCTTTATTTATTACTTTGTCTATAAGAATTATTGAAGTTATCATTAAGTGCCTATATAGGAAGATTATTCCCTTTGTTGATATAATTTAATGATATTTATATAATTTTACTTTTTATATACAATGCTTAATATTTTGAATTAATAATATATTTATACAATTTATCTGTATAATAAATCCGAAATAAAAATATATTGATACATTATATACAAAATATATTGTTCAATAATATGGTCAAGGAATGTAACAAATAACATATCACAATATTATATAACATTTGACTACATTTTTAAAAAATGTAGCTAAAAACATTTGGTTACATTTATAAAAATGTAGCTAAAAACATTTAGCTACAATTATGAAAACGTAGCTAATAGTATTTAGCTACGAAAAGAAAAATCTAACCAAAAACTATTTGCTACAATTTCTGAAAACATTACGTATAGTTTTCGGCTAGGAGAATTTGGTGGCATTTTATGCAAAGAAACAAGAACATAGCTAAAAACTATAGCTGAGGTTTTTTAGATATTTAGCTACTTTTTTGTGTAGCCAAATATTAACTTTGTTGTATTATAAGATTGGAGAGTCTATGTAACATGTCGTGTTTTTTCTAACTGAGAGATTAATTAGAAAGAGAATTGTACATTATTAATCTATATGTAAATATATACAAGAGAACTATATTTAGAGAGTTACAAATTCAAAAATAAAAGCTGTATATAGTAAATCTACAATAATATTATGCATAATCTACATTTAATATTCTGCATAATATTTTGATTTTGAGATTATCATTGATTAATATTATGGAGAATATTATAGTTGACTTATACCTCCCTTCTCTAACAAATTGTTTTCTAAATTATCTCTAGCAAATTGACTTCTTTACCTTTAACTCCCATTCTAAGTTATTGTTTTTGGTAAAAACTCCACTGAGCTTCTATTGATCTCTCTAGAAAATTGGCTTCTTTACCTTTAACTCCCTTTCCAAGTTATTGATTTTGGTAAAAACTCCAATAAGCTTTTGTTGAGCTTTTTTCCATTCTGGGGTCTTTCCTCATGAAAGTTACCTTGGAGGGTAGCATTAACTCTTCCCTTGAGCAAGAATAGGTTCTTCTTAAGGTCTTCTATCTGTTGAATGCTTCCTTGCAAAAGGTTGTTGAGTAGGAGAATGTGAGCTCATCAACTAAAAAAGAATTTCCTGGAAAATAAAAGTATTTAATAAAGAAGAATCTGGTCCCAACTTGTAAGATCAGGGTAATGTAGATAACAGAGCCACATGGAAGGTAACATTAGCTTGAGGAAGGGTTCCCTTAGTAGATCATGGAGTAATTTAGTGGTAGCTCCCACTAATGACAAACTGAGGCTTTTTTAAGTGCCTATAATAGATGGGGTAGTTATACTAATGAAAATGTTGTAAACTTATGTATCCGCCTGGTCTTCCACATTAATATAATACTTTATTGGAAAAGACTAGGATTTACATAGGTCCAAATATAGGCTGTGGCCAGTAAGGAAAGAAAGGTTAGAAAAAAAAAACTCCATTAACTGAGAAGAGACATTTATCTTCAAATTTACAAAAGATGCTAACCTAACTGAAATTTTGGAATTGGGGCTTAGCATATAGGTAGTTGACCTATGTTTATTTTTTGAAAAAAATATAGAATAGAGATAGAGTTGGATAAGTCCAAAAATTAAAGCTCTCCCTCTATGGATAAATTTACATAATGTGCTTTTAGAGTTTTGGACTTTAGAAGGGTTGATTCATTGCTAGCTCCATAGGGAAAACCAATTTGCTTTGATACTCCTAATGCCATAATTGATAGAATTTGTTATTCTAGGATTTATGTTAAAGTTAAAATAAATGAGGTTCTACTAGAAGATTTATCTATCTTGATAAAAGATAAAGCTAGAAACCAAAGTAGGTTAGAGGAATAGCATTATCATCAAGACTTCCTTCTAAATGGTCATCTACTCCCTTTGGACAGAAAGGAACAAGTGATTATTAAAGAATAAGGAACTGCAGAAATATCAACTTTGTAGCGCCTTAATACCCCCTAGGAGGATATTGCGAGTGCCACATAAAACAAAACATAATGACTACGAAACATTTCGCGGAAGCATAGCATTAAAAATTAAACATTCCAAACATACGAAACACTTTATACATGCATTTTAGATTCGCAACAAACATACATTATGCCTTCTCAATAGCTCAAAGCAGAAGCAATTCAGAGCAAACATATATCATAATACACTGAGTTTAATATAACTTGTTCCAAACTGGAACCAGCCTGAATTAAGGTTATTACAAACCCTGAAACAAAAATTCACGAGTTTCATACATCAGATACAAGTCCAAAAACAAACTCAAAATACATTTTAAACATGACAAATTTTAGACTCCTTTGGCCATTGCGGTTGACTTGTCCCAGTCCCTATGTCCTTCTCTTTGAACCTACACGGGAAAAATCCACCGTGCTAATCATATAGCTTAGTAAGTAATAACTAAACTAAGTCTAACTACAACAGATACTGAATCATGTTATATAAAAGCATGTCAACATTATGAAATTTAGAACAGAATAAGATTTATTAAGGAAAGCACTTCGCATGCTAAAGTCAGACATTTCAATAGCACAACAAAACATACAGAAATATAGAATAGATTTTACGAATAGGGTGTTAACCGATCAGATCAAAATTTCAGATTTACTTCATATCAAATCTTATCTTATCATAGATCAAAATATAAAATGAATCAGACTATAAATCCATGAACAGAAGTGGGTAACAGGATTTATACAGAAGAGACAGAAGTCCTGACACCAAAATTTCATTAACAGAAGACATCGAAGTGCCATTAACAGAAGACACCGAAGTGCCATTAACATAAGCAGCTGCAAACCCTTCTAGGCATGCCTATTTACCCACTACTAGGACTTGACAGTTATAAAAAAAACCAAACAAGTTAAATTTATGTGCATAATAATTAGTCAATCATACTTGCATGCTTGAAAACATTTCAGACAGTCATTGTCCCTAGGCTCGGAACACAAGCAACATAAAACACAATTCAATTTAGTACTAAACAGAACAAAATAAAATGTGAGCATCCTAAAGATTACTGACAGCTTTGCAAATCATTTAAAGGAGAAAAATCAATAGTAAACAAAACAGTTAATGCAAATCCATCAAAACTTTCTTACTGAATTACTTATAGATACTCAAAGATCACTTACATACATTTACTCACAAAAGAGACCATCTAAATTACTTGTAAAAGTTACAGTCTAAATTACTTACAAAATTTACCCTCTAAAATTACTTACAAAAGCACCCTTAATGCTTATTGCCTCGAAGTCCCGACAATGTCTAGAATCAGTTGTTCAATGCGTCCCTCTATAGCATTTAATACAAACAAATATCAGTATTGTGCATGATTAGAAATCATTTATGCACATTCATATATACTGATTATACCTAATACATGCTCATGACAATATCTCGGGTTTGTTATCCTTAATCTTGTCACAGTATCAATCATATGAGACCATACTCAATTTCTCAATCCAGAATTATCTCACAACCAACTTTCGGGTCCACATTGTTCAATTATTCTCATCAAGTAGGCGAGATAATTAGGTAATGCTTCCCTCTAGAAATTTTCAGTCTTTGTCTTTGTTGGATCCCGTTTTCGGAATCCAACCTCTTGAAAAAAATACCATCATACTGAGCGTGGTTCCTTGCTTATGCGTGTAACTCATACACATGCGCCCATATAAGATCATAATACTAGCGCTCTAATACCACCTATGTTGGGACCCGATCTCGAAACCGATGTTGGTAATCGTTTTGTAATCGTTTGCTTAAAATTCTTTCGTCCGACATCCGATTGATTTGATTCCCGAAGCGTTGGATTCCTAAGACAATGACTTTCATGTCATGAAGAATTATGATTTTTAGGAGATTAAATGGAATGAGATTGATTGAACCAAAGTAAGAGATTTAGTTATAGGTTACAAGTTGGATAATTTACTAAACATGGTCCGGTATTTGGCGAAATTCGGGAGTTGTACACCTCCGATTGAGTTGATTCTTTTTGGAGAATAACATTAAGATATGGGGCTTCAATTATGTGAAGGACCCAAATTTTTATTTAGTCCCGAAGATTGTCAATTTCTGGAATTAAGTGCAGTTTCGGATTTTATGCAGTTCTGATAGTATTTCGGCCATAACTTCTTCGTTTTAGATCCGAATTGAGCGCGGTCGGTTGCGTTGGATTCGTATGATCGAGAGGAACAATTCTCTAGTAGAAAGTTTGTCCAAATTATTTCAAATTGATAGTGCGAATCAGATCCGTAAGTAAGCATGACTAAAAGTAAATATTAGGGGCAAGATGGTCATTTTCCTCCATTTTTAAATGACATGGCAAAAGCACAGCCCATGGCTGTCATTTGGGGCACCTGATTCACGATAATTAGGAATGAAAATAACAAAAGAAAGCATGAAGAAGTGAAGTAGTCGTATGAAGTGATGAAATAGGTTATTAGTTAAGTAAGTTTAGTTTTTAAAAAAAAGAAAGAGAAGGACTAGATGATGGTCGAACTTTCTAGAGAGTGAGTGAGGTGTCACGTTTAGCATTGGTTTTTAAGTTAAGAAATAAAGAACCTAAGCCTTAGAAAGAAGACTCTGGAAATAAGCAAGAGAGATGAGAGTTTCGAACAACAAAGAAGAGAAGCCACGTGAGTTTTCAAAGAAAAGAGAAGGGGGATGTCGTGTTAGCTTGGTTTAAGTGAGAGTCCATAACCGAAGTTGCTAGAAGAGAGGAGACCACCGAAACTAACAAGGAAAAGAGAAGCTCACGACATCTCCAAAGAAGAAAAGCATAGAAGAAGGTTTCGAAACTACAAAGGAGAAGAAAAGAGGTTAGGGCTTTGTTCCATCTTGGTGTAGTAAGGTGATTGAGGAAGGTTTCTTGAAGAACAAAGTGAAGAGGAAGCAATTCGTGGGTCATCCTCCATGGTAGGGTTTCGAAATTTTCTTGTTTTTCTTGTTAGGTTTTATTCTTTCTTGCTAAATCATGGTAGTTTGAAGAGAGATTAGAAGAAAAGGAAGGGTTGAACCAAAATCAGAATTTCGTGGGTTGCATCTAGGTTAGGGATTTTCAAAAATTTATTGGTTTATTGATATAGTTTTGATGTTAATGGATTAGAGAAGGTATGGGTAAGGTGTTGTTGAATTAATGTCATGTTTTCCTTGTTCTCTCAAAATTCCAGCATTTGATTTTGTTGTTAAATGGTGAATTTTGTTATCTTTAAGATGGGATTTGCTTTGCTTGGTTCAAAAGTGTAGTATGAAGAATGATTTATGAAAAATAAGGAAAAGAAGAGTTGGTTTCATAAGCTGAAAATCTGATTTGTGTGGGTTGCTTAGAGGTTGGAAGATTTTCGAATCTTATGGGTTATTTAGTTAAGTTTGGATGTTAATAGTTTAGAAAAGTGATGGTGAATCAAGATGGAATGAATATCATGTTTTTCCTTTGTTTTAAAATTTCAGCATAGTTTACTTTTGTTAATTTATGGTTTATGGTATCATGGTGGTTTGAATGAAGGATTAGTGAAGGAAGGAAGAAAAGTTAGGAAAGCTTAGTGAAAGTTGAAAAAAATCAGCATATATGGATGGCCTTAGGCATGAGAATGTTGAAAATAATTGATTAAATTGAGAGAAGTATGGTTGTTCTAATGTAGGAAAAGTGATCGGTGAAGTTATGTGGTTGAAAGTCACGTTTTGAACCATTCCTTAAAATTTCAGCACTTAGTTCATTTGTTAAATTGGGATTTTTGTATTTGATGAAGGTGAATTGTGGCAATTAAAGGAAGAGCCAAGGCAATTTGACCAATTGCAAAGCTAAAGGAATTAAGGTGGGTAGTGTATTTATATTTTGAATTATAAGTTATCTATTGATTTTTGAAAATTCAAGAAAGTGAAAGGAGAAAGTTTTCAAATTTTACGATTTCAGAATGATTTATGACCGATTTTGAAAAATTAAATGATTGAAAAAGTTGCATACTTTGTCTTTGGATTTTTGTGAATTTCATATGAATGACTTGAATTGTTGTGAATTGATTGATCAAATTGTATGAATTTATGTGAAATTGTGTTTGTGAATGTATTTGGTATGACACGTATGAAAATTTAGCTTTCGAAAAGTGCCTTCGGGCAATATGAGATTTCGTTTTCGTTATGTGCTATATGGGTTTGGTAAGGTCTTTTGTGAGTCAGCGCTGTCTCTAC
>JANZXV010000001.1:9936027-9947242 GCA_027576455.1 Erythroxylum roigii | reverse complement strand
GAATTGTAAGTTTTAGTGACCATCTATAGCCACCAAGTATTGATTGGTCGGTAAAAAATATACGTAACTTATATATTACAACCAAATAGTTTTTGGTTGCAAAATGTATATAATCAACAACCATTTTACTATGGTTGTTGAGAATTTGGTTGTTGAAACCAAATTTTCTTATAGTGAAACAAACTAAAGACAAAAGGAAATTATGGAGAGTATGGCTAATACTTATCTTTGTTTCTCCTTAAAAAAACTATCTTGTTTCAATATTCTAGAGATTATCTTTTATATAAATGAAGATCCCTACATAATAGGGCTAAGAATAAGTCTCCTAATTGAAATAAACTTTTTTGAGTGAATTTGGCTCTAGGCTCGATCTTGTCTTATTTGTTTTAACAATATGTCATTACTCCATCTCTCAAAAAAATTGTGGCTTTAACAAATAATGCTCCAATTTGATTTTTCAAGTTAAATTTGATGCAATCTTCATTTGTCACTTCTAAAACAAAATAAATACTAATTTTACTAACTAAGCACCAAAAATCAACCTAAAAGTAGCAAAATCACATCTTATTAAATTCCCCATACTGAACTCATGCTTATCCTTAAGTATACATCAATTCAATATATCAATGATCCTATTAACAACCTCTCGCCCTCTTTTACGTCATCTAAAAGTATCCCATAAATTAATATACATTAAAGTTTTAAGATAAAATAGCAATTAACACAACAATCACTCATAAGACAAATTTTTATAATAAAAATATAAAATCTCATAAATTCCATTAAAATCAAATGAAACATGACTTGATACAATTTTATGGATTTCACTTTATACACTAAAGTGATTAGGGTTTGTTAAACTCTCGAATCAAAATATAACGAGTTATTTTCATAAGCTTGCTTATGAATCGTATCTACACCATTAACAAATGTGAATTTAATGCATAAATCAAAGGGACTTCAAAAGGGTTGTAACATGGCTTAGGTAAACAAATGGAAAATAAGGAAATTTTAGGGTTCATAAATCCAAGGAAGCATATAAACTTATCTGCTCAATTTTTAACTCAATTTGGTCCAAAATTCATTTGATTCAAATTGTATACTTTTAATCACATCATCTTCATTTTTTTTCCTTTTTTGTACATTTTCTTTTTCTCTTTCTTTTTCACTTTTTTACTTTAATTCCCCTTATTCTAAAAAAATTGAGAAATAAAAAATTTCAACTTGAATAAACTATTTTACTTTTCACATATATAGTTAAAATCTTATGCAAATAAGCTTTATACAACTCCTTCAATTTAGTTCTCAAAATTATTAAGGTAATTAAGGAAAAGAAGGGTAAATTTGGTTTGTAACAAAGTTAATATGCGATAAAAGAAATGTCAAGACTCAAATTAGTTTTATATGGGGAAAAATTGAGGTAGGTTTTTATAGGTCCAAAAGATTATAACTAAGTGCCCCTATCATCTCTATGCATAAATTCACTAAAAAATAGTCTCAAAATGAATACAAGAGTAAGTTCTAGCATAAATAAACCATGTTTGATAACACACACCACCAAAAAAAAATGTATGAGCACAAATATAATGAATTGATCTTAGGCTCAAAAGTTCACATGAGTATCAAAATGCATCAGCATTGCACATTTTCATTCAATAAATGAGACATTTTAAGTAATAAACACTAATTATGTTGGTCTCTTTTGTGCATTCAAACTCAAACCAAAATTGTATCCTAATTTAGTAAATATTTCTAAAAGATAATAAAAATTTAAGATTGCTATAATGAATAATCAACATATGTATTATTCATTAGACCAAGAACAAATCACAAATTTTACTATAGAAAAATAAAGACCTATTGAAAACATGGTATATACATTCACTCTCTCCCATACCTAGACCATACACTATGTCAATGTATGCATAAGATGATCACATTTCACAAGATTAATCAATATAAAAGGAGTTACAGATTAGAGTACTCCCCTAAATTGTGAGAATTTGAAATGAAATGTACTACGGTATACGTAGACATAGAGGCGTATCAATTGGATTCATAGTACATTTATATCTTGCCGCGCTGAGGTGTAAGGTCTGGAACATTGGTGAGATGGTGACCTGGTTTGAGTGGACGCTTGGAGCTTCTCTAGTGTCTGGTTGAGTGCGTCACTACTGGTGGGATGCATGGCTGGAGACTTGTGGACATAGGTGGAGGAGGACTTGTTTCGTTCTGGACGTTTGATGGCCTGATGGAGTGTTAATGCGTTGCAACAGTGGTGGGCGTGAGCGTGGCATGCTTGTGGACTAGAGTTGCTGTTGCTTGGTGTGAGACATTGCCAGATGTGATGCAGCGCAACGCTGGTGTGACTACTTGGTGCTCTGATGCTTGGTCACCTGTGTTTGGTGTGGGATACAGGTTGCTGGATACGTGGAGTCTGGTTCTTGGTGTTGTGCGATGAAGGAGGACATTGGAGATAGTTTAGTGGACCCTACTTGTGGACTTTTTATTGCATCACTAGTGTTAGATGCTTAGAGCTGGTGGAGGGCCATCAAAACGTGTGTGGAGAAGCTGGTCTAAGACTGGTCCGTGGAATGCAAAACCTGAACATAAAAAGTAGTTAGGATTTATTTTATTTTATTTTTAAGATATACAAAAATTCTAATGTTTTATTTATTTATTTTATTATTAATTTATCATATTTATTTATTTTTGAAAAATCAATGATTCCTTAAAATAAAGCAATTTACTAACATTTATAAGGCACGATCTCGCCTTATGTATTTTAGTAATCTAGAATTTACGGAATTTAATTTCAAAAAGCTACATTGTATAAAGCGTGATCTTACCTTATTTATTTTAGCATTATAGAACTTAAAATGGTTGCTAACTTCATTGTGAGTTACATAAAGCCATCTCGCCTTACGAATTTTATCATTTTAGAAGTTTAGTTCTTTTATCCTGAAAGCTGAATTGCATAACATACGATCTCACCTTATGAATTTTAGTATTTTGGAACTTTAGACCTTTTATCCTTAAAGTTGAATTGCATAAGGCGTAATCTCAACTTTTTTGGAACTTAAGGGATTTAATTTTAAAAAGTTGAGTTATATAAGGCGTGATCTCACCTTTTAAATTTTAGTCTTCTAGAACTTAAGACCCAAATTTTCCTTTAAACCAATAAATCAACTACTCAAAAGCAAGCAAATGGAACTTATAAATAACTGAAATGGAACTAATATATATTATCATGTTTGAGTTGTTTTCCAAGGAGCACAATTGGTTAATGTTGTAATGCTCGAGGGGCCTTTTTCTTCTTAATCTTTTATGTATTGAGGAAGTACCAAATCAATATCCATCAAACTTGAGACCATCATCTCCTTGCAAAATGATTTCAATCTATGTCCGTTCACCTTGAAGATCATTTCAATATCTAAACTCTTTATTTCCACTATATCATAAGGAAATACATTAATGATAATAAAATGATTAATCCATCTAAAACATAACTTACCTAGCAAGAGTTTTAATCAAGAACCATATAATAACACTTTCCTCAATTTGCTTCCTCAAGATCATATTATCATGGAATAATTCAGTTTTCTCTTTGTAAATTCTCAAGTTCTCGTAGGCAACCAAATTTAGTTCCTTTAATTCTTTCAATTGTATTTCTTACTTCCCCATCTATGTCCAAATAAATGTTGCAGTGTCGTACCACCTTATTCAATCTCCACAGGTGAATGATAAGCTTTACCAAACACTAATCAATAACGTGAAATTCATATTGGTGTTTTTGTAAGTTGTACAATAATCTTAAAGAGTATCATATAGGCGTAAACTCCAATCCTTTATTCTTAGATTCACCATATTTTCTAAAATAGATTTCATTTCTCTATTAGATGCTTCTGTTTATCCATTCGTTTATGGATGATATGTGGTGGCTACTTGATAACGCACTCTATACTGTGACACCTTTGATAACTAATAATGGCTCGTGGAACTCCAAATGTATTGAAAGTGCTAGACTTTATAAAACATATGATGACTTTCATTTGGAATAATTGTTTATCAGGAAAATTATCAGAAATAGGTAAAATATCTTCATCTTTTACCCGCCTACTTAAGTGGTCTACCACTGAATTTTTTTTTACTTCATTTCAATCTCTTATTACCAAATCAAATTCTTGAAGTAGCAAAGTTCAATATATCAACCTCGGTATATATTCCTTCTTTACCAAAAGGTATTTCAATGTTGCATGGTTAAAATATAGAACAACGTTAGAGCAAACCAAGTAAAATATAAATTTATTTAAAGCAAAAATGATTGCTAAAAACTTTATCTCAGTTGTAAAGTAATAATGCTATGCAACATGAAATGTTCTTGAAGTATAATATATTACATGACTTTGTTTTCTAATCCTTTATCCTAAAATAGCTCCCACTATATAATTCCTAGCATAGCACTTGATCTCAAATGATAGATACCAATTTAGTGGCCAAATAATAGATTTACTTATCAATAATGCTTTGAACTTGTCAAAACCTTCTTAACATTCATTTCCAAGTTCAAATAACATCTTTTTGCAGCAACTTTGACAATGATATAACAATATTTGAAAAATATGTTAGCTCAAAGTTTATGATTAACAATTTTGATGATAACTATATAATATTTCAAAATTCAAATTGGATTTATTTCCTTATATAATTAACGGTCTTATTCTCAAAAGGATTTAAAATCATAAGAAATATGCTTTCTTTCTTACGGGAACCTTCATTATGAACATATCTTATTAGAAATGGTTTATCCAAAGGGATCTTACTAATTATGAAGGACTTATCTTATCCCTTTGATTATTGAAATTTTTTAGTAAGGATGACATCGAAGTTATTTAGATTTAAATCCATCTAGTTGACTAAAGATGTAAGTGAAGAAATGGCTATTTGAAGAAATTGACTATTTAAGGAAGAGCCAATGCGACTGTGAACAACACTGAACAATACAGAAGCTTGCAAAGCTATGTTGTCAAAATTCACAAAAGCATATACATTCTTGAAAGTGAAATCTTTGTAAAAATTTCTCTTGTGCGTTAGAAAGTGAAATTCTGTTGAGAGAGATTACGGAAGCTTATATCGAGCAAACCTCATTTTTCTTTGAGAGCTTATAGATTATAGAGGCTAGTAAAATACTACTAGTGTGGAAGGTTGAAGAACCTTTAAAAAAATTAACTTATGAACTTGGAGAGGCTCATCAAATTACTATTTGATTTTATAGTGAAACACTCAAGTTGAATACTTGGGGACTGTACATAGGCTTGGGTTGTAAGTCGAACCAGTATAAATCAACCACATCCTTCTTCTCTCTCTTTTATTATCTTTTATATTTTCGTACTATATTGTGTGTGTGTTCATTTCAGCAATAGACTCCTTCACTTTTATAATAGGCCCCTTTTGTTTTCAACTTGTTGACGGTTCCTTTCAGTTTTAACAGACGTGTTCTGTTTTTAAATTATTTTAATAGGATTCATCATTCAGTAGGCTCCTTTCATTTAAGCAGGGTCCTATCCCAAAAAACGCTCCTATTGCCTAATCGGCTCCTATCGTTTAAAAAGCTTTATCGTCTAACGGGCTTCTTCTATTTTGTATTCGTTAACTAGGATCTGTTTTTTATACGAATTGAAAGTAATTTGTAAATTTGTTTTAGTTATATATAATTCACCCCCCGTCTTACAAGTTTTTGCTTTATCATTTGGTATCAAATCGAGGTTTCACATTTTTGTGGTTTACAACATGTGATAGATCATGGCAAATACCTTGAGAAGTTTTGAATAACAATTCATCTCAAAGCCTCCTTACTTCAATGGAAACAACTACTCATACTGGAAAGAGAGAATGACCATATATCTCAAATCTGTAAGTTTTGAATGACAATTCATCTCAAAGCCTCCTTACTTTAATGGAAACAACTACTCATACTAGAAATAGAGAATGACCATATATCTCAAATCTGTAGATATCGAAGTATGGCAAATGATTAGAGTTGGAGCTACAATTCTCACTTTCGATAACGTAGAAGTATGAACTGATGCTGAAAGAAGAAATACGTAACTAAATTCTAAGGCAAAACATCACCTAATATGTGTGTTCTCTCTAGAAGAATATGAAAAGATATCCTACTACTCTACAGCGAAAGAAATGTGGGACAAACTTCAAGTTACCTTTGAAGGGACGAATGAGGTAAAGAAACATAAATTAAGTCTTTTAGTGTATCAATAAGAAACTATTGGCATAAAACAGGGGGAGACCTTAAACGAATTCTTCGGACACTTCAACAACATTATCACGACCTTAAAGAACTTATGAAAAACAATTAAATCATACATTATCACTGCAAGAAGCCTAGACATACAAGATCATAATGCCCTCTTCTTCAAAAGGAAAAATCAGAAAATAGAAAATACAGAAATCAAGCGATGACTTCAGCCTGGTTAGATAAGAATTATGAAAACTTTGAAGAATAAGCAGAAGGAGTCAGTAATGTTTGCTTTATGGCTAAATCTAGAGATAATGAGGTATATCATTATGACTATGATATTGTAGTTGATGAATTGAAAAATGCATATCATGAAATGTATGATCAGTACAAAAAGTTAATAGTGAAGTATTTCAAAGAAGTTGAGAACTCCAAGAATAATGATGCATCTCTAAAGAGTAAGATTAAATCATTGAAATCTGCGATGAGAATTTGACTACTATAATATGTCTTTTGAAACTTGACTATAAACAAAAGGTTTCTGAAAAGGTAGTTCTAAAAGAAAGAGTAGCTAAGTTGGAAACTTCACTACTCAAAATTGATCCTGATAAGGTAGGACAGTTAGAAGAAAAAGTCGTCACCTTATAACTTGAAAAGGAGAAAAGTGTTGGAAAGATCTTATCTCCAGAAAAAGATCTGGAAGATTTTGTTGATAGAAAGAAGAATCTTGATGCATTGCTTGGTAATGGTTAATGCATTTTTGGTAAGGCTAGAATAGGATACAATGAAAATAAGAATGTCAGGTCATACAAAAAATTCTGTGTTAAATCCAACAGCAACTATAGCCAAGACAACAGGAACCTAAATCATAACATCTATCATTAATCAGTTTTGTGCAATTATTGTGGTAAACATGGTCACATTATTCATTGTTGTAATTTTCGTAAAAAGAAATTATCTCAAATGTATGTTTGGAGACCGAAGGTCAAACTACTAACCCGAAACGACCCAAAAAAATTTCGGTGCCTAAACTATGATAATGCTTTATACAGATATGTTTTAAAACGGAGATAAGGGAGAATCAATGGATAGTTGATAGTGGTTGTTCGAGACACATGATAGGTGAAATATCACACTTTAACTACGTTGAAAGAAAATACAGAGGTAATGTTGTCTTTATTGACAAAAATAAAGCAAAGGTCATCGGAATTGGTAAACCTGGTACTTCTAACTCTACCTCTATTGATAACGTTCTCTTTGTTGTTGGTTTGAAACATAACCTGTTGAGTGTGAGTCAGCTATATGAAAAGGGTTACAAAGTCATTTTCTATGCATCTCATTATACAATTATTGATATTCATAATGATAATATTATTTTTGTAGGCCCTAGAAATCAGAATATATATTGTGCTCAACTGGAAGACATGTCCTAAAAAAGTATTAAGTATTTTGTCTCTATAAGAAAGGATTTGTTTATCTGGCACAGAAGATTTGGACATGCTAGCATGAGCATTCTATTAAAATTGTCCAAAAACGAGTTAGTAAAAGGACTATCAACCTTAAAGTTTGAAAGCAATCAGGTTTGTGATACTTGTTTAAAAGGTAAACGAGTCAAAAGCAGCTTTTCTCCTAAAAACATTATGTTTAGTAACCAACCACTTGAACTTGTGCACATGGGACTCCGAGTTTTGGTGGTAAACATTACGGTTTTGTTCTAGTAGACAATTACTTTAGATTTACATAGGTTTATTTCTTATTAATAAGGATGATGCTTTTGAAGTGCTTAAGAAGTTTTGTGGAAAAATTTAGATAGAAAAAAGGTACTGCATCACTTCAATTCGGAGTGATCATAGAGGAGAATTTGATAACAAAAAGATTGAATAATTCTATGACAACAATGGTATAACTTATAACTTCTCTTGTCTAAGGACGCCTCAACAAAATGGAGTTGAAGAGAGAATGAACAAAACGTTGGTTAACATGGTCGAGACCATGCTGTGTAAAAGTGGACTACCTTATGGATACTGGGAAGAAGCAGTATCCATGGCATGTTATGTGCTTAATAGATGTTTTACAAGACTTATTTTGAAAAAGACCCCCTATGAGTTGTGGAAAGGAAGAAAACCAAATGTTGCTTACTTTCGAGCATTTGGCTTAAAGTGTTTCATCCTAAACAATGGAAAAGACAACCTTGGAAAGTTCTATACGAGATCAGATGAAGCAATTTTCTTGGGCTACAGTACTGTTAGTAAAGGATTTATAGTATATAATAAAAGAACAAAGAAGGTAGAAGAATCGATACATGTGATATTTGATGAAGCACTGCCTTCGACAATAACAATTGACTTAGATGATGAAGAGCATCCTTTGATTCCTAAAAATACATCGGATAATCATATTACTCCTACAATACCTTCAGAATCACAAAATCAATAAGCTTCCTCTGAAGCTAGAACAGAGTAGACTCCTTTATCTCAGCAAGAACCTATGCAACGAAAAAAAATCGAGAGAATGGAGGGGTCTTGATACACAACAATATATTCTTGGAGATCCCTCTGAATGTATAAGAATAAGATCATTGTTCAAGAACAACCTTATAGCTCTCATCTCACAATTAGAACCAAAATCTGTTGAAGAAGCTCTTACTGATGAGAATCAAGTCTTAGCTATCAAAGACAAGCTAAGTTAGTTTGACAAGAACAACTTATGGAATCTGATGCCTTATCCACAAAACAAGTCAGTTATTGGAACTCATTGGGTATTTCGAAACAAACTTGATGAAAATGGTAAGGTGGTAAGAAACAAATCTAGACTTATAGCTCAAGGTTACAATCAACAGGAAGGTATTGATTTTGATGAAACTTATGCACCTGTTGCTAGATTGGAATTGATTAGAATTTTACTTACTTTTGCATCCTACAGAAACTTCAAGTTGTTCCAAATGGATGTTAAAAGTGCATCCTAAATGGTTACATTACTGAATAAGTATTTATTAAGTAACCCCCAGGTTTTGAAGATGAAAAACCATCCGGATTACGTGATTAAGTTATCCAAAGATCTGTATGGTTTAAAGTAGGCTCCTCTAGCATGGTATAAGAGGTTAAGTAACTTTATGCTTGAGAGTAACTTTAAAAGAGGAAAGGTCCATAAAACCTTATTTATTAAAAGAAAGGAGAATGATTTACTTATAGTGCAAATATATGTTAATGACATAATATTTGGTGCTACTAATCCATCCTTCTATGAAGAATTCTCAGCATTAATGCAGGGGGAGTTTGAAATGAGCATGATGGGAGAATTATCATTCTTTCCTGGATTACAAATTAGAAAATAGAAAAAGGAATCTTCATTAGCCAAGATAAATACATAGAGGAACTCATCAAGAAATATCATTTTAAGAATGCCAAATCGATGGATTACGCAGGTGATAAAGTCGATTGAAAAAGAACAGGTGGTCACTATCAATTTCTTGGAGAATGTCTAATATCTTGGTCCTAAAAGAAGCAAAATTGCACAGCGCTTTCGACAACTAAAGCAGAACACATTGCCAACTGTTGTGCTCAAATCTTATGGATGAAGCATCAACTATAAGATTTTTATCTAAACTTTTCTCATATTCCTATATTATATGATAATACGAGTACTATAAATATTTCTAAAAATCCTGTACATCATTCTAGAACTAAGCATATAAAAATCAAACATCATTTTATTAGAGATCATGTTTTAGAAGGAACCATTGATCTTTTACATGTTAATACTGAAAATCAAATAGCTGACATTTTCACTAAGCCACTATCTGAAGATAAATTTTGCGTGTTAAGAAACGAGCTTGGTATGTGCAAACTCTCTAATATTATTTCTGTATGAATATTTTCTGCCATTTGTCTTTGCATTTCGTTTAGCAGGCTCCTTCTATTTTGATTCCTTGGAAACTCTCTCTTGGTTTGGTAGGTTCCTTAGAGTTTAGAAGGCCCCTTCATTTTAGAAGGCTCCTCTCGATTTAATAGAGCATGATTACAGATGCACTAAAAAAGTAATTTCCTTTGTTTTGTCATTACAACATTTAAAAACGCGCGAATTTCTAACAAGAGGCTATATGATTATGTTAGAAGATATGCAAATGATCACACTTCCTGTATTAGCGTACGATCATTCATCTTCACACGAGATCAACACTCAAAAAATAGTTAACATACTAGAAACAAACTTCTCTCCTCTAACCCTTATTGTTCTTTAAAGTGCCGCTCTTGACTCTGTACATTCCAACTCTCTGTTTTCATCTCAAATCTTCCAAACCTCATCCATTACTCTTACAATGGAACAAAATATATCGAAAGGACAAACAAAGACGCCAACTTCTACTAATAGTCATGATGAAGCTCATGTTACTGAACTTATCTCCTCTAAGCCTCAAGTATTAGAAGTACACTAGATTATAAATGATAATTCAAATGTAGAACATTCTCTGTTGATTAGACAACCATGAACAAAAGGAAATCTTGCAAAGCAAGCCGAGAAAATTTCTAAACAAAAAGACACTGATGATGAAAAGAAAGAGGAAGAACAATCCAAGAAAAGAAAACAGAAGACATAAAGAAGGGAAAGCACATACGACTAAAGAAACTATTAATAGAAATAAGTTGTTTCGTGAAGAGATAATTCCTAAAGAAAAAGGGAAAACAAGATAAAAATAGTATGCCACCAAAAACATTTCAATCGGTGGAAGCTGAAGTGTTGGAGTTATGTAAATATAGTGCCCTGGAAAGCAAGTGTATTTACGTGTAACTTTATTTTCTTCAGTTACAGTTTTGTAATGAAAATATTTATTATTAATAAAACAAAAGAGTTTGGTTTTATTCGAGTGAGCATTATATATCTGGTCAAAAGGTACCAAGATTCTTTTGTAAATAATATACATATACATAGAGATGTATGGGAAACATGTATATTATTAGAATC
>JANZXV010000001.1:9898517-9912006 GCA_027576455.1 Erythroxylum roigii | reverse complement strand
ACCAAACTCTTTTGTTTTATTAATAATAAATATTTTCATTACAAAACTGTAACTGAAGAAGATAAAGTTAGATGTAAATACACTTACTTTCCAAGGCACTATATTTACATAACTCCAACATTTTATCCCTCCATTTCTTCGAGGGTAGATCATCGAATGTAAACCAAGGTCCTGAAGTTGACTTGGTTATAGTAGGCTATGCAGCTGCCTGAGCTAGTGTTGCTTGAGGTGCAGGTTCAGGTCTGAAAAGCTCAGTACCTGTGGATTCTGCTTCACTAATTTCAAGTTTAACTTAGTATATTGAGGCATCGTCATCAAAACATTGGATAACTCTGTAAGATCAACAAAGTGTGCTGAATCGTCAGACGATGGTTCTAAAATAGGTTCAGATGATGACTCAAGGAACTCAGAGGTATTGGCTGAGTTGTCAAATGGTGTTGCAAAAACTTCAGATGTTTGAACAGAGGCGTTAGAACTAGTGTCTGTATGATCTGATTTAGCATTTGAATCTTCTGCAAGAGATTTAGCAGTTAGAGTTGCAACGAACTTTGTCTTTTTAGCTTTATCCTTCCCATGAGAAGAGGCGGAAGGTTGTACTCTCGGTGGAGACTCTAGAGGAGTATGAATCTGCAATGGCTTACTCCACTGTTGAGATGGTTCAACAGGTTGATATGAGGTTGATGGCTCAGGAACCTTTGAAGACTCAGAAATTCGTTATTTAGGCAAATAATCATATTTTTGCCTTGACTTTGATTTCTTTGGTTTCTCCGGAGTTGTATGAGGATGTATGTACTGTCTAATTAAAGGATAATTAAATTTGAATATCTTTGAGTAGTCAGCTTCTTTTGGATACTTCTGATACATAGGAGATGGATACGTTGACTGAGTATTTGGAAAATCCGAAGAGGATGAGCCATAGATTGTCCTTAATTGTGCAGAACGCATATTAGCTTCCATTTGTTGCACAATTCCTTGTATCTTTTGTATCTCACGAACTTTAAAGTCGAAGCCAGGCCCCATATAATGGGCAGAGATGTATTGTCGAAGTTTAGCATCAAGACGCTGAATCTGAGCTTTATTTGATTGATACATCTATTGGATATGTTTAGAAACTGCATCGACTTTCGTATGAGTAGCATGCTTTTGTTGACTAATTCCATCCAGCTTAGAATCAATCCTTTTTATAACTTTGTTCTGTGCTACGATGTTGGATTTTTGCCAGTTAAGAACTTCATCAGACGAATTTGACACAAGTTTTCCTTTGAAGTAATTCCAGTGGCTCGGATGTAAGGGTTATAGATAACCCGCTGTGATTCATCAGTACTCCTTGTTAATGTAGGAAATCCTTCCTCGTATGGTTTTGCCATCATTAAGGGTATAGGAGTAGAAGTCATAACAGGAACTTTTGGCTTAGATCTGCTAGATCTATTAGTAGATCTTCATGTTGGAGCTATACAACTTGTTCTTACACTTTATGGAAGAAAGGGAATACTTGTGACAACCAGGATATCTCTTCTAGACAAGGTGTAAATGGCTTCTAATTTTTATCCAATGGTTAAAGTATAAACCAAAGAACGTGGCTTTATGTTTTAATAAAATCCTTGGCATTGGATAAAGATTAAAGGATTTGAAAAATGAACTGTCATTTGTTTCAGCGGGGTTCTTTTTAGTTTGACCATACACAATGCATTGAACAGATGAACAAAATAAGATGTCTAATGTGTTCCTCGCTCCTTTTTTATCCATCAATCATCAATAGCATCACTGCTAACGCTATCCTCAATGGAAATTTACTAAATTAAAAAATATATTATACTTTTGGCCCTTATACGTTCACTGCTATTCGTAATAAACATGGAAGGCAAATAATTAAAAAGTTCTAAATGATTTAACATGAAAGATGCTCTGATACTATTTAATAAAATTTAATTCCTTATGGTGAAAACTATCACCAATCATATAAACAATCATGTCAAATCATTGAAAATACTTAAATCTGTTGCGGAAGCGGACCTGAATTCATGAGAACAACGTAATTTTTGAATCTTGTGATTATTCATCTTCCAAGTCAATATATTTGTCTGTTTTCTCTCAACAACCGTCTCTTTTATGACTGATGAGGTATCAGAAAAAATAATTATTCATATGACTTGGGGACCATAACCCTGATGCTTTATATAATTTGTCTTATTTATATTTTGGTCCATTATAAAATAGTTGGGTCTCTACACATTAAAATTTATACTTTATTAGATGTCATATAACCCAAAGCCTTTAACCTTAATAGATCACTTTAACCGAACTTAACCTTATAATAACTCATAATATACAATTAATTAATATATATACATGTACCCACATGTTGGATTAAATCCAACATTACATGCATCAAAAGTTTTCACATAAGCGAGTCCTGGGATTTATTTAAGAACAGATTCCATTTATTTTCTTAATGAAGTGAATACTTACTCTAAAAGAGAGTTCTTGTTACAGTTTTAAGTAATAAGAAAGGACATCCACGTCTTATATGGTTAACTTTTAACTCCATTATACTCTTAAGACTAAGAAACTTAGAGAGGATTAGTTTGCTAACTAGTAAATCTCCATTTCTTTGGGTTATGATATAAGCTCCATTGGTGGACTATTTATACTGAAATTGCCGTGGACTCCTTACTAGAGATAAATAGTACCAGAACTTGCTTTATAGACAGTAATTCGGTTTTATCCTCAGAGATAGGCTGAAATTGGGTGCAAGTCTGCTCTGCCGTATGGCTGATGAAATCACAGCCTGAGGAAACCCTGGGTTTAGTTTAATATGGGCTTCTTGGTTTCGATGAGAGGAGCAAGCTAGTCTCCTTGCCTCATCCAAATTGTTATAACAGATTGGCATGGTTATTGTCGTTGGGCCTAAAATTTTATAAGTGATTGGTTTGCGTCCAAACTCTACAGATTGGTTTTTAAAAAGGCCAGTAAACTATTGGTTTTGGTTAGCAGTGGCCCAAAATCTTCTTCTAATTCAATCTTAATGGAGTCTTTCGTATTTCCTGCTTTTTGTTGGGACTGTATCATAAGGCTTCATCTTCTAGCTACTATTAAAGCTTCAAAATATGAAACCTTAAGGTGCAAGTGAATTGTTAAGGGACTCTTTTAACTTAAGTGAGGTTGCGGGTTCGAACCGCCCTCATGTATGTAACCGCTTTAAAACTTGTGACTAAAGTTTTGCCTCCCACAAGAGTAGACCTATCCGGCTCACGTGGAGATTAGTCTAGGTATAGATGGTTTAAATGTACCTTAGACCCTCCTTAAATACCTCATGGGCAACAACAAAAAAAAGTTTTAAAATATGAGATTCAACTCATAAACTTGAAAACTTTTTACTCATGCGTTAAACCTTTAGGTCGACAAATTAAGACTTTGAATTCCTATTTTAGAGCTAAAGCTTGACTGTGTAACTCCCGCATCTAGCCAAAAGTTTGTAGCTGTTTAAGGAAATGGGGAAGTGTACAACCAATAAGATGCAATTTTTTGTTGCTCACTGAATTCCACCTCTACATTTTCAAAATCTCATATGCTTCTAATACAAGATAAGGTGTTCATAATAGTCCAATTTTTAGAATGAAAATTTAGTTTTGTTTTACATCACCGGTATTTGAATTGGTGGAGTTGGGGATCAGATTTCCTTTCCCTAGGGTCTTACTTTTGTTGTATACAAACTACTGATCCTTAAAATATGCAAAAGTGGTACGGAGAAAACACGAATACCCCACTAATACACATAAGTTTTAAATAGGAAAGATACCAACATATGTTAAAACACATGAATTGGCAAATGAACCCTAATAGTTGTGTCCCAAAGTAGGTTAGTTCATTTAGATTAAGAGCTTTGTGTCTGTGTCTGCCCTTCAGTAGCCTCCAAGCCCTGCGAACCCTGGAAAGTCGATAAAAACGCATGAACTAGACAATAGAAGTAACTATTCCTGTTAGAATTTAGCATCTCTGACAACAGTAGTGAGTGATCCTTGCAACCCTCATTAATATTTACGCCATAGGAACCCACCATAACACAAAAAAACAAAAAGACAAACATGTCATTTCCACCATAATCCTCCTTTACCCTATAGTTTACTCTCAAAATTACCGAACATGCTTGACCTCACAGGCCAATCCGATTGCAACCAACACGTCAGCAGCCAATGAAACAAAACAAAACAAAAAACCTCTTGTTGAGACACAGCTAGAGAGTGTGACAGTGTGAGAGTGTTTTAACTAGAAGAACAAAGATCACTGAAATTCCTATTTTCTCCTCCTAGAGTGAGAACAGAACAGTCCATTTTTTCCTTAATATTTAGGTTTTGTTTAGTTTATTTTTTTAAAGAGAAATAAAGGGGAATTTTGCTTCTCTCTTTTAGACAGAGGAAAGGGAAGAGAAGAAAAGAAAAATTAAATAAAAAAGAGGGGAGAGAGAGAGGGAGAACTAAACTAATCCAAAAAGCTCTGTTTCAATGGTTTAATTGAGAAAAAAAAAAACCTCAAATTTGACAAGAAGAGGAAGAGAAAAGAAAATCGCTTGATGGGTTTTGCGGTTTTTCCTCTTTCTAAGATAAAGATGCGATCTTCCTGATTGGTTGTGTCTCTGAGGGACAGTTAAATCTCGGGCGGCTGATTTGATCCCTGACGCAAGAACACATAGAGAGTGTTGCGAGAACAAGAGAACATGAACGGTGGCGATGAGGTCCCAGCAGCTCCGGCGGGCCCACCGCAGCCTCTGGAGTGGAAATTCTCTCAGGTCTTCGGCGAACGAACCGCCGGCGAAGAAGTACAAGAAGGTAATTTCACCTATATGAACACATACTTGAGGTGTATCTGTAGGCCTCTATTCATTTGGATCCAGTTGATTTTATGTGTTGTCACTTGGCTATTCTCGGTTTGTAGATCCGAAATGGAGCGTGGGTTGATTGGGAATCAGTTTCTAGGTTTTTGGGTCAATGAGTGTTTTTCACTTTTTGTGGGGTTTCTATTGCAATTTAAAGAAGTGTAATGATCGATAAAGGTCGAGTGTTCATCAGATTTGAGGGAGGAGAGTGTGGGAAAGAGCTTGATGGAGTTAGTTATTGTTAATAAGGGACAAATTATGGGTACTGGTATCCTAATCTGTGGTTCAATAATGGTTGAGACTCTTATTTTTGTTTCTCATTTGCCCAAGTGAGTATGATTTCATCTTTTTGGATGATGGTTTTCTCTATTCCAGATTCAGGGATTTACTTTATGTTGCTCACACATTTCTTCTTTCTTAAGTAGATGCATGTGCATTTATCCCTGGCTTTTCTATGCACAGCTCAAGTACAATTCAGATTATGACAAATCCTAACTACTACTAGTTGAACTTTTTGTTTTTACTCAGCAAATCTAGTCAATGCAGCAACTTCACTTTGTGGTTTTCTATTCTAAAGTAGACATACTCTAAGTGGTTATTTTTATCCTCCCAACTTGTTCTCAAACCTAGCTCTTGAAAAGATAAATGTTTCATTTTGAAAGTGGCTTACAAAGCATATAAGTTTTAATTGTGGTTGCAATTTCTGATGGAAAATGTACTTGTTTTAGGGAATACAATTTGATATGATGAAATATATGGGTTGAAGGATTAATCATTTGGATCTGTTGCATTCTTTTAAAATTTGTTTGAAATAAGATAAAAGACTGCTCCTATAAAAGGATATTTCCGATGATTCTTGCAAAAGGCATGGATTGGTCATTTGTCATGAGATATCATGTTAAAGGAAAACAATTGCTGGCACCAATGATGGATGTGCTTAGATGGGCATCCTCCTCTACCTTCTCTTTGATATAGGGAGAAAGAAAAAGGGGGGCATGATTACATGTGTGAAATGTTTGAGATAGCATTCAAAGAGGCATTGATCCAAGAAAACATGATTTGAAGTTGCCTAGAGTGAAGCATTTGTAAAAAGAAATTTTGAAATCAAAAAGTGTCATTCCTCAGTTTTGATATCTTTGAGCAGAGGAAAATGTGGGAGAGTTCTAACATTCAGTGTCTTCACTTGAGGTTCAGTTTTCCAGTATTTGTGCATATGCCCTTTCTCTTGTATGTCTAGAAACTATCCACTTAGGATTAGACAAGGGTGAATGCAATGTTATATAAAGTTTGGATAGTTCTATGAAGACTAAGTTTGAGAAATGACAGTCTCAGTAGACAATTTCTGTAATTATTTACCTTTTCAGGTGGTTGAATATTTTGATTATAATATCCAAACGTGCAAATCTAGTTTGATTTCTGACAGAAATCAAATGTTGTCCATGTAAATTGTCAGCTTTGCAATTGAGTATAAAGATATCAGAAAAAAATGCAAAAAGAGAGTAGCAGGTCTTGCTGTGGTCGCAGACACAATCTGCTCATGACTTTAAATCCTTGAAACTAAGTAGATGAAGGGAAGAGCCTAAAAGGTTTCCCAGTTGTAGCATGGATGGACTAATGAGACAGTGCATTTTCCTCTAAACTGAACAATATTTAGTAACATTCTTTCACAGATATATAATTGTTTTTTTTTTTGTTTCTCCTTCTGCAGTTGATATTATTTCAGCCATTGAATTTGATAAAACTGGTGATCATCTTGCTACTGGTGACCGTGGGGGTAGGGTGGTCCTCTTTGAGAGGACAGATACAAAGGATGTGCGTTCCTGGTTCCTCTTAGGCTTCATTTATTCAGTCCAGTTTTCACATATTTTTTATGGTTACTTTAAGTTAATCTTTTTTGCTGTTAAATGCCATCTTAAAGTATATTTTTGCCATGTATTGTAGCATGGAGGATTAAGAAGGGATATGGAGAGAATGGATTACCCACTTAGCAGACATCCTGAGTTTCGTTATAAAACAGAGTTTCAGAGCCATGAACCTGAGGTGTGATTTTTCGGCAGTTACTGTTGATATAACTTCTTATATGCTAATTTTCTTCATTTGCCCCTCAGGTCAGTGTTCATGCTATGTTTTTATCTTTTTTAACAGTTTGATTATCTCAAGAGTTTGGAAATAGAGGAGAAAATCAACAAGATCAGATGGTGTCAAACTGCCAATGGTGCTCTTTTTCTTTTATCTACCAATGATAAAACCATCAAGTTTTGGAAGGTAAGGAATAATGTTTTGATGTTTTCTTGAGATATAATTGATTGATACTGAGTTCTATTATGCATTTTTCTACCAGATGTAGAGATTGTGGGCAGGTAGATGCATTTGATTGCTGGTATTGAGTTGGGAAACAAATTATTGACCTATATGGAGGTTTTATGTATGTTAGGGGTAAGGCATGAATAGTATATTGTGGGCATAAATTACCGGGTATACATCTTAAATTAGGGCAATTATAGCCTATTAATGGTGCATCTATGTATTGCTGATAATAGTGTATCAGTGGATGAGGATCCAGGACAATGAATTAGTGACCTGAATTACTTGTATGAGATTCTCAATTTAACTTTAGGGCCTGAAAGTGCATAATGGCTGACTCTCTGGAGAGACTTCAATGTCATATCACCTGATTTTTGTATTTTATAGCACTGACTGTAAGCCTACAGTTTTCTATTTACTGCAAACACTTACGTCTTTTCATATTGTTTAATAATCGAACAGGTTCAAGAAAAGAAGGTTAAGAAAATTTCTGACATGAATGTGGATCCTTCAAAAGCTATAGGAAATGGTAGTGTTGGTAGTTCCAGCTCAAGTAGTGCAAGACCTTTTCTGGCAAATGGAGGATCCCCAGACAGGTTATACAGTTCAGTGAGCAATGACTTTGCATTCCCACCTGGGGGCATTCCATCTCTGCGGCTGCCTGTGGTAGTTGTACTATAGCTTTTCTTCATTAGCTACATATTTGAAGTCTGTAGATTTCTCGTTTCTACAAATTCACCCGTAGTGATACCTAAAATCAGCAAGTTGAAGGAACAACGTCTCCACTTGCCGCTAAATATGTTATAGATGTTATATTGCTTTTTTGTTTGACAACAGAAGTATATGCAGAGGAATTGCCATCATCCCTCCATATAAATTAGATATTTTTAGGCTGAGATGCTTTGGACGTTAACTTAGAAATGTAACAAATTGGGAAAGCTGACCTTTTAGGTACTTCAGGAGATATGCTTTTCTTCATGCTACTTTGTTTATGGCTAATGGTCTGCCAACATGGGTATGGTTGTGGCATTGACAAGGGCTGTCAAATAGAAAATTTCTGTTAATTTTTGTTACTTGGTTGGAAATTTGACTCATATCTTTACATTCACTTAGGTAACTAGCTCTGAGACTAGCCTAGTGGCTAGATGCCGAAGGGTGTATGCTCATGCTCATGATTATCATATCAATTCAATTTCAAGCAACAGGTGATTATATTCCTCTTCCAGTTATATGTATCATGTGCTCCTTTTTGCTAGCAACCATATTTTTAAACTGATTGTGGAAAGTAAAACCTTAAAAACGACAAAAATAAAGTAGATTTTAATAACCAAACTAACATAAACAAAGACAACCTACGGTAATGCATCATCTTTCTGATACTGCTCTGTTTGCCAGCTTTTTAGGAAAAATATTCTCTTTTAGTGTGTGCACAATGCTTTCATGCATTGCAGTTTTCAGCTTTTAGGTGCGGGTTAGTGATACTTTACTCATCATGCCACTATTGTCTCATGTTCCAGTGATGGCGAGACTTTTATATCAGCTGATGACCTGCGAATAAATCTTTGGAATTTAGAAATTAGCAACCAAAGCTTCAATATTGTAGATGTGAAACCTGCAAATATGGAGGACCTAACTGGTACACCATTCAACCTCTGAAGAGTTTTATCAAGCTTTATATTATGTTAATGTACAGAATTGTTAAATTTTTAGTGGAATCTGGTACCTTTTTTGGATTTGGCACTGTTTTGTCCCTCTCTCTTTCTAAATCTGTCTTGTTGTTTTCCTTCTTTCTAAACTTCTAGGCTTTTAGAGGCAGCGATTAATCTTGAAATCAACTTGTTCTTACTCTGCATGCTATAATTGTTTTTGTATCACATTCAAATTCCAGACAATTTATGCATTATACTCGTAAGCCACTGTCAAATTTGCCCCTCTTGACTGTTTGTTTGCATTGCAAAGCTCCTTGTTAGTTATTCATCATCTGATATTAATTCTATCTTCTTTTGTTTCGACAGAGGTTATAACATCGGCAGAATTTCATCCCAGTCATTGTAATACATTAGCATATAGTAGCTCAAAAGGCTCAATCCGACTCATTGATTTGCGGCAATCAGCTTTATGTGATTCTCATGCCAAATTGTAAGAGCTTTTAACTGCTTTCTGTATTGCATCTTTTAGTGCATGGTTATATAAAACTAGATGGAGGTATCAAGGAATAGGAAAGCTTGCTTCATTAATTTGAAAATTATTACGTTAAGGATAATATGTTAATTACCAAGCCATTTACTCGTCATTAATATTGACTAGTTGGTGATATACCATGCATGCAGGTTTGAGGAACAGGAGGCACCGGGATCTAGATCATTTTTTACAGAGATTATTGCTTCAATCTCAGATATCAAATTTGCTAAGGATGGAAGAAATATATTAAGCCGTGATTACATGACTCTAAAGGTTTGACCCTTTACTTATATTTTGAGCGTATAGACACAAAAATCATTTCAAGGCATGAAAAATTCCCGTACATCTTAAGTTTCACCCGCACTCAGTCATTCCCCTCCTGGCTCTCCTGCCCTACCCCTCACTTTCTCCGGCAACTTTTTTCTCTCTGGGTCCTAATCAGATAGCCAGAATTGATTTCTGTCCTGATATCTACTCTCTAAGAGGTACTAATTAAGTCAACAAAGCTGTTTGTAATGAGACCACATAACACTTTTGACATAGTGATATCATCCATGTCTTTCAGCACCACAAGTACTTTTTCTGCATGGATGTCCTCTTGGAGCTCCATTTTGGCTACATCTTTCTTTCTCATTTGTCTCAGTTTCTTGATTTTTAGTTGTGGGACATCAATATGGATTCAGGTCCAGTTGCAACCTTCCAGGTTCATGAATACTTGAGACCTAAGGTGAGATTCTGACTTAACACAAGTATCAAACGAAGATGCTGTTGGTATTTTTCCCACGCTGATTGTGACATCAATTCAATGTATTCAGCTATGTGACTTGTATGAGAATGATTCAATCTTTGATAAATTCGAGTGTTGCTTGAGTGGTGATGGATTGCGAGTGGCCACAGGGTCTTACAGGTACTTGCTATACTTTTTAGTAATCCTGGCGTGGAAGATCTTGTACATACAGTTTGAGACTTTTGTTTCATGCAACTTTCAGCAATTTGTTTCGTGTTTTTGGTTGTGCCCCTGGAAGTACGGAGGCAACAACTCTGGAAGCAAGTAAAAATCCTATGAGGTATTCTTCCAATTATTTGCAATGATGTGAGTGATAATAGGAATGATTTTGGAGGCAGTGATAAGTAATGAATTTCCACAAATTGAATAACTTTTAGGAGACAAGTTCAGACACCGTCAAGGCCTTCCAGATCCCTAAGCAGCATAACACGTGTTGTAAGACGGGGTCAGTGCCCTCGGATTGCACCCTTTTTAGGTACTCTTACCCTCTTTTCTTGTTCTTCTTATGGAGTTTTGTGAATTGAATTGACAGGTGGAGAAAGCCCAGGAGTAGATTCCAATGGCAATTCTTTTGATTTCACGACTAAATTGCTGCACCTTGCATGGCATCCTACTGAAAACTCTATCGCCTGTGCTGCCGCAAACAGCTTGTACATGTACTATGCATAAGGAAGAAATGTATGGCATGGTTGGTTCAGTTTTTGGTTGCTGTTGGAGAAGATTTCTTTTCCCTTCCCACCAAACCATCAATGAGTTAGGTGGAGGCGACATGGATTCACATTTATTTATATATATATATATATATAATTTAAATATAAAAAAGCCCCCCTTCAATCCGTAGCTCATGCTGCTACTTACTATCATGTATCAAGGTTGTTCAGAAGTAGCTGTTAGAATTTCGGAGAAGAAGAAGTAACAACTTTGCTATTTATTCTCGGCCTCGGGTTCTCTTTTCTTCATCCCCTGAAATGAAATTCCTTCATTTTTTCTCCCCATTGTCTTCTAAAAGAAAATGTGATTGTAGGTCAAATTAAAAGGATGCTCAAATGTTTGCCACCAGGTCTTGAGGTATTTTCTTTAGAGCAAAATCTTGGTGGGAAGGAGCTGTTGAACTTGCAGTGCATTTTTTTAGTTGGTTCTTTAAAAATCATCCCCTAGATCTCTAATTAGGCTTGCCAAGTACACTGCTTTGAATTGCCAAACTTAATGTCTTGTAGTTTCTTACCTTCTTGACCTAACCTAAATAAATGGCGATGCAGTTGAACAGTTGTAATTACTGTCAGTTTCTTGTTTTAAGATCTTGAGCAAATAAATTGAATTCTAATTAATTGCACCATTTCATTCTCACATACATGTAAAACTGAAAAGAAACCATTCAACGTATCCATCCTTATCCTTGTTCCTTTCTAGAAACCCCCCGGCACAATGAATGACTATGGTGATCTCTGTCTCTCTCTTTCACAACCCTGTCCCCATGACTATGATGATCTCTGTCTCTTCTCTTTCACAACCCTGTCCCGGGTCTACGAATGACTATGGTGATCTCTGTCTCTTCCCTTTCACAGCCCTGTCCCGGGTCTATGAATGACTATGGTGATCTCTGTCTCTTCTCTTTCATAACCCTGTCCCTCCCTCGCGGACCAATCTCTCCCTATCCCATATTTTCATCGAGCATCTTCATCAAAGTACGACATGACTGTACGATTGGCTCCCTGTCTCGAGAAATGACTTGACTTGTGTTTATTGGGCCTAATCAAGCCTTTCTACTATGAGTATAATAAATTAACCAAATTGTTTATTATTAATATTAATAAATAGAAAGAACAATTTTTCACATCTCATTTATAATTATAGATAATTAATAACTATTTTTATTGATTTTTGCTGTTAATAATTATTATTATTTTATTTAAATTATCATATTTACAAATTATTACTTATATTAAAAAGTATAACTAAATATTTCATATGTAAATTTAATTTTTATATTTATTAGTATATCATAATTATTAATTAATGATTAATAATATACTAATTAGTTTAAATTAATTATTTTATGAGTTTTACTTTTTATATAATTATGCAAATAAATAATATGATCGACTTTTCACTTTTATTTATAATTCAATTATTTAATTTCTATTGATAAATAAAATTAATCACAAAGATTTAAAGTAATAATTACTAAATAAAATTTGGCACTAATTGGAACACATTGCTAAGATAAGAAAAAATATTTAGTATTAGCACGGAGATTAGCAAAAGTTTATGACAAAAAAATGAATTAGCACTAGCATTGAATCTAATAAATTTAAAATAAAAGTAATAAATTGATCACTATATAATAAATAAAAATTCAACAAATTAAAGAGTTAGTTTATTAATATATTATATTTTAATATAAATATAAGAAATGATAAGATAGATCAATAAAATTATTTAATTGAGTCGGTTTATGGTAATGATCTTTTTGTTTGGCGATTACTTTGAAGGATGGGATATTTTAAATATTGAATTACCTATACTAAACTTATTCTCTTCTTAATGTTGTTTTTTGAATTTCTAAAAAGATTAAATTAATTTATTTGACATATACTACCATTATAGTTCACTATGCGAGTGAAGAAGTTCTCACGTGATTTCGTATAACAATTAAATGATTATTGTGAAATGATAATAATAATCGTTTAGTTTACGTGCTACTTATCTTTTATTTGCCTATTCTAAAGTTAGAAGAAGAGATATGGGTAAGGTAACCAGAATGTGATCGTATGAGATTGACTTTGTGTTTTTTTGAGTCTCTTTAATTGACACATTTTACATTGTTGGTAGGAAATTGAAGTTTATATTGTTGTTAGGAATTGTCATTCATAACTCTATTTTATTTAATATGCTCTAGATCTAATGATATTTTATTTTTATCTAACTCTTTATTTTATTTTATTTTTTGATACAAAGGAGAAAACAAACTAGCTATCCCAAAGCTCCTCGATACAAAACGCCTTACTTGTCCCGGAGGAAGAGCTCCATAACTGAAAACGGTGGTTCCCGAAGGTAATGAACGTCGAGGCTGAAATAGACTGCGAGGGCAGCCAGACTATCCGCGCACTGGTTTCCTTTCCGATGCACATACTGCAACTGCGTCTCCCACTCTCGGTGAAGTAACTCTCGTGTACCTGCCAATAAAAAACCAAGGTCAGCAAAATCGGTCCGTGAAGAGGACAGGATATTAATGACTTCTAGGTGATTCATTCATATTTTTATATATTTTAGGAGTTAATTCAGAGTGACTTGCATTCATTTTACGTTTATCCATAGTCGGTTTATCATGTTTTGGAATTATT
>JANZXV010000001.1:9868634-9880941 GCA_027576455.1 Erythroxylum roigii | reverse complement strand
TGTCTGTTAAACGGACACTCTCGGGTGGTTTTAGAAGGATTCTCCAGCGTGTGTCCGTTAAACGGACAGACCTTCTCGGATGTCTTAGCCCCCTTGCCCGGTGTGTGTCCGTTAAACGGACATGCAAGTCAGGAGAGGTTGGGCAGTTTGACCATTTGATGTCCGTTTAACGGACATGCATGTCCATTTAACGGACATCCTCGGGTCAGCCTTGGTATTTTGCGTTTTTATCTATTTTCGAAGCCAATTCTCATTGTCTTGTTCAGTTTAGGGTTCGTTGGGATAACCCTATAGGAACTCGCTAGCGCTTTCTGATTTTGGGTTCAGATTGTTGGGTTCTGGGAACGTGGTCCAACACCATGGTTGGGCTTAGGGAACTTAAGAGTTGGATCACTCCAACTCATTTGGTGTTTCTGTTGCCTTCTCACTACTCTCACCACCGAACCTCTTACTCCCTCTCAACTTCCAGAAATTTTGCTTGATTTTGGATCATCATCGTCACTTGAAGTCCTTACATGATACTACATCAAGAAAGCTACCTTATACTACCTTCTAAGTTGTTATCATCTTGGTGTTAAGCTCATCTTACATCTACCTTGATTTTAGAAGTGTATTGATTGTATGAAGGGCTGGTTTGGTTGGTTCTTTGAAGTAAGAACTTGAAGCTAAACAAGTAAGGGAATTCTAAACTTAATAATAGGTATTAATACAAGTTCTATGATGATTGAATTGACATAGAATATCTATTATAATGTTGATAAATGAGCACTGGAAAATTGATACTTGCTTGGCAAATTATGTTTTAGTTTTGATGTATAAAAGATAATGATTGTGAGATGCCTAATGAATGAATTTTGAATTGGTTTTGCACATAAGTTTGATGAGGTATTAGAGCATGAATAAGGTAGAATTGAAGTGTAATTAAGGGTCTATGTTGAAGGTGTATTAAATAGAAGTGAAGGAGGCAAGTTTTGGAAACAAAATAAAGGTCATGGGTGAGTTAACCTTCGATTCACTCATCCCACAATCATAGGATTTATATGGCACCTTCCCACAGTTGTAGGAAATGTTTTGGAGGGGAAAAAGATTGGTTTTGTATATTTGTTGGACTATATAAGGTTAAGGCACTTTATAATGGTGTAATTAGACTTGATTAAGGTCTAAAATGAACCTAGTTTGATGTGGAATTAGTTAATTAAAGGTTGAATAAGGTTTGGATTGTTAATTGAGATAATAACTTAAGGAAAGTGTTATTTGATATCAAAGTGTCTACTTTTGAAACTTAAGAATTGTTAATGGAATGAAACATACCTATGAATGCAAATGTGGTTTAAAGAACATGAGTATTATGGATTGGGTATGATTGTTTGTGAATTACGAACTTGAATGATTATATGTAATGTGTAATGACTTAATGCTTCATTGTTGTATTGATGCAAATGCTTATGTTTATAAGGCATATTGAGTTGATTGAATGTGAATGAATATGCTCAAGTTGAACAAAGTGAAATAAAGTCATATGTTTTGCAATATATCTCTTGCATGAAAGTTATGAAATGTGACATATTTTGTTTTAAAACTGCCAAGTCCTAGTCATGGGTAAATAGACATGCCTAGAAAGGTCTACAGCTGCTCCTGTGACTCTAAGGTGACTCATGATAATGACACTTCGGTGTCTCCTGTTGCTGAGACGTAAGTCTGTCCTATTATGTGATACTAATCATAGGTATGTCCTTTTCTGATCCCGTTACCCACTTCTGTAAAAAGGAGGTTAACCTGCTTTGTGTTATGATATATGTTTAGTTCCAACACAAAATAAGTTCTAATCTGATACAAGTTAAGTTCTGATATGATACAAGTCAAGTTATGTTCTGATACAAGTTAAAGCTCTGATTTGACACAAATTATGAACTGATATGATATACGTTATATTCTGATCTGAACGAAATACGTCATGTTCTGATATTTGTATATTCTATTATGAAATAATGAAATTCTATTATGATGAATTATATTCTGTTGTGAAGCAAGTAATGTTTGGATTATTCTTTAAGTTGCATAATTAAAGATTGCTTATAGTATGATCTCATTCAATACATGTGAATGTTAAATGACTGTTAGAAATAGTCGCCATGTTATATCTTGTTTAGTTATTCCCCATTAAGCTATATGCTTAGCATGGTGGTTTTGCCTCTATGTAAGTTCTAAAAAGAAGATTTGAGACTGGGATAAAGACAACTGCACTGGCTAAGAAGGATATGTCTATTTTGGAAAAAGTTCAGTTTGTTGTTGTTTTTGAATAGTACTCATTATGATGAGACATTTTGTACTTTGTGTACATAGTTTGTAATAACTATACTATAGGTTGGATATTGGAGTTAAGGCATGTATATGTGATAAGTACAATAAGTTTAATATGTTATGTTTATAGTTTAACATCGGATATATATATATCTCTGGAAAGATATTGAATGTTTTGGTATGATTTAGATATGTTTTATGTGGAAACTATATATCCTTTTAGGGGGTATGTGGGTGTTACACTAAACTTGTTAACTATAATCATTTTCTTGATCTTTACAAAAATTTTCCCCCTTAGATACTACTTAAGGGGAATTTTTACACTTAGATACCACTTAAGGAGAGAGCGATTTCCTTTTAAATCAGAAAGGTGATCTTTATATATATATATATATCTTACTATGATAGAATCTTGTGAAGAGAAAACCTTTATAAATGTGCATAGTTCTTGCAAACTAAGTAATTATACCTTTTAATGAAACTACAAAGTGGATCCACCAAATTATACGTAAATTGTATGTATTATGTAAAGTTGTTTATTATCTATCAAACTTTGACATACTATGTTAACTTGTATCCTTTTAATTTTTTTTACTAGATGTATGACAGATCCAATTTTGGTACAGATATAAATTTAAGATGTTGTCTTTAATGAGATATGAGGGAGATCAATGTTTTCATTTAGGCTAGATCCAAATTACTTGACTTTGTTTTAATTTATAAGTACTGCAAGAGACTTAAGGTGTGGAGCAGTCAAAGAGTTCAAATACAAGTTCCCATACCAAACATTTGAAGAATGGTTAGTTTATTTAGTGAAAGAACATCATGTAGTTGACTTGTACAAACTTATAAAGAATCATAATTATAAGACAATGGAGGCATCCATTGAAAATAATGAGTACCCTAGGTTGAAGAAGATCAATTTTAACAATGAGAAAACTAAGGAAAATTTTTAATTTATGGATTTTGGTAATGAAATGGATGAACATGATGAACATGATGAGGATATTGAAGAAATTGTATAAGATCATATATTTAAGACAATTATCGTTATTTGTTATTTATTGGATGTACCGACTAGTGACAAATATACAATATGAATCTACAATTAATAGTACTATTTAGGAGACTTATTTTGAGAATATTTAAAATTAGGTTTTGAATTTGTCTTTTTAAATTTTTTGATATAGAAAGTAATGAAAAGAGTACCAAAGAAGTTGATAGAACAAATATAAGTGGTAATGAAGAAGTGTCTTACCAAAAGCTAATGTAATTCATTAATAAAGAGAATTTACAATCGGCTCAAATTCAAAAGTGTTAGAGGATCAACAAGTAAACACTGTGGTCCTAGTTACAAGCTTGTAAATGATTTTAATCTAATAACCATATTCTCTTCATGTCGATTGAAAGGTTGATGGCTATTTTCCTTGCTACTATGTTAAGTCTGCATTGGCGTATTATCTTCTGATATAGTTGTTCTTCATCTCTTTCCTCTTGTATAAATATTCTTCTATTTCATTCCTTCCAGATTGTGTACACCATAGTTGCAAAGCTGATTTTCACTATTTTATAATCTATCTTATTTCTCATTCTCATATCAACTATCCACTCTATCTGTTCTTCCCAGTTTGTGACTATTTTCTTTATGTTTAAAACTCCTTGTATTCTTCTCCATATGCTTCGGGTGTACTTGCAATGGATTATGATGTGATCTAGTGTTTTAGGGTAAGATTTGCACATTTCACATTTTGAAGACTCCATTTGGAACTTAATCATGTCTTTAATAAGAAACCTCCTAACAATTCCTAACCAAAGGATGAAAGCATGGTATCGGATGATATCATTATCCCAAACCAACTTGCTCCACTTCACTCTACTCTCTGAATACTTTTGGAGAAGCTTTCTATAGTATTTTGGCATATTAGGCATGTTATTCATTATCATCCCCACTCCTCTACTATTATGGTAAGGTCAATACCATTGATTGTTTATAATTGGTTTACTGACCTTTGTGTTTGGGTTGACGACTAGTTTCAGGTGATAGATCTCCTTTATTTTGTACAGTGGCCCTCTGTTATGTTAGTTGTGATACCAAAATAATGTTGATTCTCCATTCCCAATTCTACGAAAGACAAATTCTTGCATCCATTTTCTTACTTATGATGTCTACCTAAGGTTTCATGACATGTTTTGCTTTAGTTCCAAATTCCATGTGTTACTTTCTTTTATGTAGACTTTATACATAGATTTAACCCATAATTCCTCTTTCTAAATGCATAGCCACTATAATTTCCTATCCAAACTGATTTATTGAATAGTTTAGCTAGGTAGATCCTCGAACCTCCTTACTTCTTTAGTAGACAAATTCTACTCCAACTGATTTTTGCTTTATTTTGACCCTCCTATAGGAACTGTCTTAGCTTCTTATCAATCTCTTTCAGGATACTCTTAGGATATGCTAAGTAGTTGATCCACTATGTAGCCAAATTACTCAAAATGGTTTTCACCACTTACAGCCTTCCCCCATAGCTTAGGAATTTGTTAAACGAATAGTTGATTTTCTTGTTGAAGTTATCCATTAATGGACTACATTCTACTGCATTGATTCTTTTTTAGGTTATTAGTACTCCACGGTATTTTATAGGTAGTTAGCCTTGTTTCGGCCCTATTTATATTGCTTCTGAAGCTACATCCTTTGTTGTGTTCTCTAAAAGGTAGTAACAACTTTTGTTGGATTGCTTTTCAAACCTAAAACTCCCTTTAATTCCTTCATTGCTTGCAAAAGGAGTTTGATGGAATGTTTTCCATCCCTACAAAAGAATCTAATGTCATCTGCAAAAGCAAGGTATGATATTTTGCACCTTTTCATTTTTGGTGATATTGGAAGCTAGTCTTTTCCTTTGTATTTATGTCTAGGATAGTTGATAGGACCTCCATGTATAGTACAAATAGATAAGGGGATAGGGGGATCCTCTTGCCTTAGCCTTTTTTAGCTTTAATCATCATGGTTGGTTCTCCATTTATTAGGATTGAGGAAGAGGATATACATTCTTCAATCCATTCTCTAAATCTTAGAGGGTATCCAAATACTTTGGGGAGTCTAGCGATGAAACTCCAATTGATAGAGTCATAAACTTTTGCAAGATCTATCTTGATATTGCAAATCTTTATATTAGCCTTTTTGTTGTAGCCTTTAAGAAGTTTTTGGCATAGGAGAATATTATTGTTTATGGATCTACCCCTTGTGAAGGCAATTTGAGCTAGATTGATGATGTTCCCCATGTTGTTCTTTAATTTGTTTGCAAGTATTTTAGTGATGGTCTTGTAGAGGACATTACAACAGGCAATTGGTCTAAAATCTCCCAACTTACTAACATTTATTTTCTTTGGGATAAGGCTTACATAAGTTTTACTCCACTCTTTTAGTATTGTTCCACTTTGAAAAAATTCCCTCACAACCTCTATCACTTCTATCCCTAAAACATCCCATTTCTATTGAAAAAAAATCTTCCATTGAAACCATCAAGCCCAGGTGATTTATCCAAGTGTATGGAGCAGACGACTTTCCTAATCTCCTCATATTTTACTTCTTTTATGATTTCAGCTCTCTTATTCAGTAATTTGCTTAATTTCCTTTATAATTTCTTTAGGGATTTCCTGTACTTCTACTTCTTTTGCAAAATGCTTGTTAAAGAACTCATAGATGTATTTTTTTTCATTTTCTCCTAGTCCTGAAATTTCTAACTTGTTCCATCTTCTAGATATTTGATGTTGTTTCTATTTCTTCTTGCTTTTATGGAATTCATGTAATATCTTGTACATCTTTCCCCATCCTTCAACCAAAGCACCCTAGATTTTTGTCTGAGTAAGTTGTAATTATTCTCCAGATTTGTGTTTTAACTTTTTATCAACTCAACTTCCTCCTTCCTCTACATCTGTTCCTCTAGAATTGATCAGATTTTCCTTTGGCATTCCTGCAATATCTCCGATGCTTTATTCTTATACTTGCTAATGTGTTGAATGTTCTCTACTGATGACTTTAATTTTTTTCTTCACTACCGTTTAGTTTCATGCTCAACTTGTATCCTCTTGTACTAGCTACCTTTAACTCCATCCCCTCCTTTAGGGCCTCTCTAAATTTAGGACTTTCCATCAGGTGACTGAAAATTCTGAAAGGTGCTTTCATTTTTTTTTCCTCCTGATGTATTACTTTTATCACAATAGCACTATGTTGTGTCCATAAGTCATTCACCAAATACCTATTGAGTTTCTTCGAATCATGGGAACCAATTACTTGCCTGTTTGTAGCCTTGACATTGTACTAATTTTAATGCATACCGTAATTATTGCGAGAGTTACAATTTTGAAATACAAAATAAAAAAGAGGGGGAAAGTGAGAATACTAACCAAAGGGATTTGAAGGTTTCAACTTTTTAAATTATTAGTAAAGGTACTTCAGATTATGATATCGAATTATTTAGGTTTATATTAAGATAATAAATCCATCTTTATTATATGACCTATCCACATGAATATGGTTTGACACGTAAATTCTCTATTAAAATATTTAATCGGGAGAATTAACAAAAAGTATCCTAAAAAATATTTAATAATTACAAAATTTTAAAATAATAGATGCTTTTTATTCAAAACAAGTACACTAATACTATTGACACTGTTTATTAAAAAAATATAAATTCCAAATGTACAACATTCATTATAGCGCGAAAATTTGATTCTAAGAGTTAAAATAAAAAATATTTATCCATACACTTTTATTTGTAAAAAAGGTACTAATTAAAATTTAGATTCATTAATTCATTAATTACCTTAAATATAATTTCAAACTTTTTAATAGTTTAAAGTTATTTTTAATTAGTTATTATTTATTAGTGTTTTAATTATGAATGTGGATTGTTCTGATAGATAAAACTAAAAAGTGCTTAATAATTATTTGAAACCACTTCATAAAAATAGAGAAAGAAAGTTATGTATATGTAATCGATTTTTATTGGATGATATTTACAAAAATAATTTAATAAATTTTTAATAATTTATAGATAAAAAATAAATTAAAATGGTGTGCACCAAATTACCAATCACTCGAGTCTTATCATGAGGAATGCGACAGGAGGTGGTGATGAGCCAGCACTTGTTTCCATGCTTAGTGTCAAAATCAATGTGGACATGATGCTAATCAGGAATAGCATCTGTTTTTCCTTGATATAGTTCACCATACTATACATGGACGTTGTATTTGGCACATGGACGTTGAACTTGTGAGTTGGGTTACTGACGCTGAAAATGATGAATTTGAAGCACCGTCAAGAAAGAAAGGCTGTAGTAATGGAATCCGTGTCTATGCTAAGTATGCTTTTGGTTAGTTAAAAGTACAGAACTAAGCCAATAAGAGAATTATAAATGTTAATTTAATTACATATCTTACTTTAATTTAATTAAAAATCTGAAAATCTTTTAAGTAACTCGCTGTATTGCCACTATCATCACTGCCGCGTTATGTACCAAAGCAGGAGTGCAAATGGCTCCCCTCAATCTGAGAAGGTAAAGGCCATCAAAGGACCGTGTTGCACGCTTATAAGACATAGATATGACATCTCATCACCACTGCATCTTTGTATTTATGTGTTTTGGACCCCATCGTAATCTATTGCACCTTAGGAATAGACCCACCACCCATCATGCTCTCTGGTGCCCACCCTCCTCTTTGTAAAATCACTTCAAACCAACCTCCATGTAGCCTAAGAAATCGCATTCTACTGTAAAATAAGCTTTAGAGGGTAAATATGATGTTTCTAATTATAATACTGTTCAAATATGATTTTGTATAATTTTTATAACGCCTTCAGAAAAAGAATTATATATGAATATAGATTCAGCTCTCACCTGGACATTAGTCTTCATAAATACGACTCATGTGGGCAGCTGCCACGTGTTGTTGTTGACATTGGCTCTTTGGTGACGGGGACTCAACGCTTTGATCATTCACATTCACATACTTCCATGGACATCGCATGATTTTGACAAGTTGACGGCACCGATCTGATCAACGAAACGATGGACGGTCTTGAGTTGGGCTGTTGAAATCCAAAATGATGCCCCTCCTGTCGTTTGGGCTGTCTTGCTTTGTTCATACGCAGGCTTGGTGGCTTCAGCTTGTAAGCTTTCTTTCTTTTCAGGGTGGCTAGTGCTTAATTAGTGTCTGTCATTAAGCTAGTAACTACTCATTAGTGGTAAGCGAGCGTGCAGATGAAAGAAATTGTGTTTACTATTTGACCTCTTGGGTATTTAGGAAGCAGATCCTGCATCCACTTAAGACAAAAGAATGGCAAAGAATGTCATTCGTTTATTAAATAATGTTTGATCTCGAGTCTACGTATGTCGGTTTTTTCCCCCCTATTTAATTATGTTTAGTATTAACATAAGCTACACAAGGATAGGTGAGTCGCTCCAAGTGATGATGGAATTTAGAATATTTTAGTAAGTCCAATATCATATGCTTACTAAAATATTCTACTAAAAACAACTTTGTTTTTATGCTTCTAAAAGGAGCGAGAGCCTAAAGAATCATGGGGTGTGTGTTCAATAAATTAATCGTTGTTCTTTGGTTAAATATAAAGTTAATTGGTTAATGAAGTATTAGCCAATGCGTCCAAAATCTACTTTAACAGAGAGTGAAAGAATACTGTTTCTCTATCAATCTTTATTTGAAGTCTTCGGTGGTCACTGTCACGCGTAAACAGCAACATATCATCATCTTCTTCAGGATTTTCAACACCCTATTGTCTCTCATCTCAGCCTCAACATTCAACTGCTTGATACAACCTTCAGTTGTGTTTCAGATTGTTTTTCTTTCCTTTTTGCATAGTTTTAAAGCTCAATCCTTGACATAGAAACAAACATGCAGTGAAGAAAATTAAGAAACAATCTTCCTACTTTCTCCAACTTATTCAACCAAGAGAACCGTCTTCTTCTTTTGTTTATGGCTTGAAACCACTCGTGATCTGTTCTTATCCATTAAAAACCCCGTGGGGATGTGAGAAAGCTACAAACTTTCTGGTCTCTTTTTCCATTTTATGCCTATTCGCCTCTTCGCAAAATTTTCTCCAAGTTCTTAAACGAAATCCCCCCAAAGATCCTTAATCAAATATCTTTTCCTGTCATTCCTACTCGCAAACTTCAGGTTACAGTGTCCAATTCACCAAAATCACGGGAACCGCTCAAAACTTATATCTTCAAAGAGCAATCTTCTTGTTGACGCTGTTCTCATTGTGACAGCACGGTCAAATTTATTTATTTTGGTGCTGAATTTGATTAGGGCAAGATCCAACAGCGATGTTCCAGTCAATGAAGCCTCAGTTCCCAGAACAAGAACAGCTCAAGTGCCCACGTTGTGACTCTACAAACACCAAGTTCTGTTACTACAACAATTATAATCTCTCTCAACCTCGTCATTTTTGCAAGGCATGTCGCAGATACTGGACAAAAGGTGGAACTTTAAGGAACATTCCGGTCGGAGGTGGCAGCCGGAAGAACAACAAACGCTCCACAAACCAGAAACGCACCAACCCGGATCCGGATCCGGAACCGGGTCGAGTCAGTCGGCGGGTGCAGGAGCCTTTGTCATCATCGTCAACAGCTGCAGCAACAGGTGAGAGTCAACAATTGATAGTTAATGACAATTCGGATCCGGGTTTGGGTCAGGGTCAAGTTGAAGGTCCGCCGTTGATATATGGGCTGGAGGGTGATCAGGATAGGAAGGTGATGGACGTGGGTGGGAGCTTTAGCTCTCTCTTGACATCAAGCGGGCAATTTGGAAGCATTTTTGATGGGTTGAATCCAAATGGGTCGGGCTTGAAAATGGTTCCATTGGGTGGCTTTGTTGAGGATTTGAACATGGGCTTGAATTCGGATTCGGCTCTACGTCCTGGTCGTGACAATACGAACAATAATAGCCGCAGTAGCAGTGGTGGTGGTGGTGGAGGCGGCGGAGGTGAGAGAAGTGGCGGTGATGGAACTAATGCGAGTTATCTGCAAGGTAGTGAGTGGGGAAATAGTAATGGGTGGCCTGATATTGCTATTTACACTCCAGGTACTAGCTTCCATTAGAGTGAAAACAATGAGAAATATTTTGGTCGATCTCATTCTCCTCTAATCACTCATTTTTTCCTCTCTACGACGGTGTTTAATTGTAGTTAAAATTTATACGTAGGATTAGTAAGTTTCCATGTCTGTAGCACCACCTAAGATAAAATATGGATATTTTGTCAGTGTTTTTGAGTGCTCTGTGTTGGGTTTATATAAGCCAAAAAAGGATATTATATTTATGCCTATTGAAAGGGGTTTATTTTTCTCTCTACTTATATATTGGGTGGTTGAATTAGAGATGCCTTTCTTTATAACTTGTAATATGGCTTTAGAATTTGTTGCCAGAAAGTTCTGCATTGGCTTCTTGGAAAGGATTCATATTTGGTCACTCTTGTTTCCAACTTTTGTTCCCATGATGTGCAAAAATGGGATCAAAAGTCTTAGGCAGAAGTGGACATGATTTGACGCTTTGTCTTCAAAACGGGAGAGGGATACGACAGGTCCAAATTGTGCAGGGTTGGCAATTGTAAAATTTTTTTAAATAATTTTTTAATATATAAAATATATAATGATTTAATTTTTTAATTGAGTCCGGTTTGAGTTGCTTAAGCTAAAGTCTATCTAATACCCAACTCTTATAAATAAAACGATGTATTAATTAGGTCTCAAGTCAGTATGAGTCGACCTACAAGCTGGTCAAATGAAAACAACTAAATTTAGATCCAGAAATTGCCATCCAAAAAATGTGTATATAAATAAATACGTAAGATTTAAATATTTAAGCATATATTATATTGGTGTTAATATTATAGGGATTTAATTTCAAATTTAATTTTGATACATTATAATATTAGTAACCTCTTTAATATTAAAAATATGCTTATAAAGTTTACATATTTATATATTATAGATTTATTAAGCTTTTTTTTTTTTTAACTTTGTTGAGGGTCTATACAATATTGAGAACGACTTTACTAACAAATAGACAAATAGTATAACCCATGTGTTAAGTATACAAACAAAGCAGTTCTTCGGCTTCTTAAACATCTTAGAATGATAAAATAATCATGATACAAATTTGATTTAGGAATAAACTAAGGTAGACAATTATGGATAAGCTCCACTATATTAACATGCCTTTCAGAGACTGTCCTTTATCATAACCACATCTATTATTCAAATTTCCTCCCAAAAACTATTACGCAATATGCAATATTGATGGTGTGGAACCTTATTGGAAAGTACTATTGAGGTCCAATTAATGTAAAAGATATCCAACTGGATCCATTTTGATATGTTTAAACTTTTTGACATGAAAGGAATTGCAAGGTATTCAAGCAGAAACAAAGAGCAGCACTTGATCGAGCTCCGTAAAATGACCATAAACAGCGTTAGGGAACAAAGAAAGCAAGCAGAAGCAGAACCGTGGTAGGACCAAAGAAATCCAAGTTAGACCTCCTGAGCTTTCGACAAGGCAAGCAAACAATTTCTCCGTGGGAAGCCTAACAAGAGTATTAGTAGTAATAGTACCTCACCACACGAACCCGATAACCATGGGGAATCAGATATTGTCGAGACAAAGGCAATCTCAGGAATAAACAACGCCATACCCATAGTTAAGCGTAACACAATCATCCATATCTATGTGTAAGGAAATTTAATGAAGGGAGGGGGCAAACAATTGTAACTATGGAAATACTGGATTTTACTGAATTCAGTTGACAAATTTCGGGAACAGAACAGGTCGAAACAGAAATATAGAGGGTTGAGGAGAGAAAGCAAGCCGATCACCGGATAGTGCTCAGCCAAGGAAGAAGAAGACCAATCAATACAAGCAATAGACTGATTTCACCTTCCTACCTCAAGGTTATTTATATTCCCTCAGTAACTAATTTCTAAC
>JANZXV010000001.1:9837858-9851694 GCA_027576455.1 Erythroxylum roigii | reverse complement strand
ATTGTGATTCCTTAAATACGTAAGTTGTTAAAGAATCTTTTATAAAAAAAAGTTTTCGTAATTCTGAATTGGATAAAGTTTTTGTTTAAGAAGGGTTTAACGAAAAAGATTGAAAAAGACAACACAATGCAACCCCCCCTTCTTGTGTGTTGGTTATCATTATACTCACGTGTGATTCACTTCAAATATGACTTGTATTATCCTTATTGGTCGAAAATGTACACCTAGTATGATTCATGTGTTATAGTATTGCGTCTTTTTTTTAATTAAAGTGTATATATTTTCTAAAATATTGTACTGATGATAATTCAAGCATACTTAATGCCTAATTTGAGTTCACTTGTTTATTTATTTAAGCATCCTTCAAAACTCACATCTGGCATATTTAGACAGGTTGAGCAAATGTATCATTTCTTTAGGTTTTGACATTACTAATAACCTCTTATATCTTTTAATGTACTTTATATCAACACTAGTATTTTAGGCCTTAAGCTTTCGTTTATCACCTATATAAATCACTTCAAATTTGTCTCATCTCCATTCTTTGAAAAATGGAGGCAATCACCTGTGTGGGAAGACTTCTTGTATCTGTTTGATATTTTTGATATAGAACTAAATTTTCAACACTTATTTAACATTCGTTCTAGAACATAAAGTTTAATTCAAAATCAAACTTTCACATATTTCTAGAACTGAATTTTCATTTAAATTTTAGTCTAGAAAATATTTTTTAATTCTTAATTAAACATTTATTGCATCAAATATTATGGGGAGTTCTAGAAGTATGTAGCCTTACACTTAAATGGTAGAGAGGTTGTTTCCAATAAACTCACCTGAAAATATATATAATAAATTATAAAAGATTAACATTAAAATAATAAAGTAATAAAAATAAAAAATAAAAATAGACATAAAGATAATAATAACAATATAATTAATAAATAAATTTATAAAATAAGTAATACAATAAAGACATAACAAGGTAAACATTAAAAGTATTATGAATAGTTACTAAGCATATGTATTTCTCTTTGTGCTACTATATCACTGACAAAGTTATATTTAATATCCGTGTGTTTGATTTTATATTAATATTTGATATTTCTGGTACTGTCTTTCATTATACTTGTTCATTCACAACATAGTGTGCATAAGATACTGATTTCTTCAAAATAAAGTGCCATCTTTATCTCTTATTCTTCCATTGGCATCCATAGATACTACATATTGCTTAGATGTTCACCTTTAGCAATCGGCTTCACAAAAAATGCTTTGATATCTTGCATATATAACTATTCAAGTATTTGATTATTGACGTCACAAAAAAGCTTTGTTATCTTGCATACATAATTATTCAAGTATTTGATTGGAGTGTGTGTGTGTGTGTTTGTGTGTGTAGCTTATAAAAGCAAGAAACATCTACTTGAATGATATTTAGTAATCTTAATCGTAAGATATACACAACCTTAGCCATATTCTTTATTTTGATCATGTTTAATAGCCAATTTGTTTTTTCTAATGACAAACTACCTATTGTCACTAACTATTAAAACATATCATCCTCATGAAATGATAAAATTACACATTTATTATTGGATCTTTTAACATATCTATGTGGTCTTTTCAAATCATACTAAAATCATACAATATGATTATAGTACTATTGTAATATAACACTCAAGTCGAGATAATGTTAGAGTATAGATTGAATTTAACAATCTGAGCATGCAATGTTCATGCTCTTAGCCTTTTTAAATGAAACCTAGTGGTTGTTTCATATATTTTCCTTAATCTAGTTCTTCATTTAAAAACATAGTCTTTACATCCATTTAGTGTATATCAAGATCCATTCCTACTATTAATGCTAGATTGGTCAAATTGATGTAAACTTCAAAACAAATGAGAATTTCATCTCATTATTGATCTATTTGATTGTGTGTATCCTTTTGCCACTAGACACACTTTATATCTTTCAAAGCTACCATTATTCTTTTACTTAACATTTGAAGAACACATTATTTTTTTATAGCTGCACATCTTTTTGAAAGATTATCCAAGTCTTATACTCAAATCGAACTTATTAAAGTTTATTCTTCTTCTATTATTGTAACTTATTCATCCTTAGTAAGACTAAATGGAGCTCTTTTATATTCCTTGGCTTATTATTTTCTTTTGGAGTTACTAAAAAAGTTATTCCTTTCAACTTCAAAATTATATGAGTAATAATCTGCTCACAAGATGGGTGTAATGAAAATTTGAGAAATGAATATCTCTACATTCATATTGCCCCAACTAGATATGGGGCTCCTATTGGGTTACAATTGTCATTAATTAGACACCATTTCATCATCTCCTGAATTGCTCCCACTTGGATGAATACCATTCAATTGGTTTTGTCTTACAAGATCATTCTAATTTAAGTCTCTCATATAAGGATAAGTTTTGAATAAATTCAATTACTTGTCTCTTAAGTCTTCTAGCTTTTGAAAGTCATTCTCTAAGAATGGGATAGCTTGTAACACAAATTCAATTACTTGTTTATTATATTGTTCCCTTTTAAATATGTAGCCTTTGAAATGTTCAAAAAATATCTTTTAAAAGTACTATTATTCCTTTTGGAACCTAAATTCCCATACTTATAGTAGGGACCATGAATATAGGTTACAAGTACATTCTTAAGAAGTTAGATATGAATAATCAAGGCTCTTACTTATCCATATCTCGTATGGTGTTTTAGGATATGATTTAATAGGCACTTTATCAAGTACATATGTGATAATCAATAACATATCATCCCAATAGGTGATAGGCAAATTTCTCCTATCTGCTCTATTAGTTTGTTGGTAGATTCATATGATAGTCATTAGTTATCTATTCAATTTTTATTACAAGACCTCGTGAATTAATCAAAGAGCTCTTCTTATACTTGATCAGTTCTTGAAGTCTTTATTGAATTTATCTTATTGATTCTCAACTAAAATCATATACTTCTTAAAACAATAGAACGTTTCAAATTTTAAGAAATCAAACAAATATAACTATACTGAGTATAATTATTGATAAATGTGATGAAGCAAGTCCTTTCATGTATGCTCTCATACATGTTTAGCAACAAATATCTTAGAGTTACTTGCAATAGCTTAGCAGCTCTTTGCTCCATGTTCAATAGTTTTCGCATTATTTTGTTAGCTAAATAATGTATTTCACTTTATGTAAGTCTTCTAAACAAAATATGTAACACCCCAGATCACCCGCTTACAGATATTGTCTGCTTTAGGCCTTGACTCAGCCAAACCATCACAGTTTTGCTTTTCCCGAGGCCTTCCCAGGAGGTCACCCATCCTAGTACTACTCTCACCCAAGCACATTTAACCTCGGAGTTCCGATGGGATCCAGTGCATTAGGCCACAAAAAATGCGTCTGTAAGGGAGAGGTATCCGTACCTTTATAAGGCGTCCTTTGTTTCCCTCTCTAACCGATGTGGAATCTTTCACTCTCCACCCCCTTAGGGCCCTACCTTCTTTAGGGCCCAGCCTAGCTAGCACAACGGTTCGGATACTAGCTCTGATACCACTGTAACATCCCAGATCACCCGCTCACAGATAATGTCCGCTTTGGGCCTTGGCCCATCCAAGTCCTCACAGTTTTACTTTTCCCGAGGCTTTCCTAAGAGATCACCCATCCTAGTACTACTCTCACCCAAGCACATTTAACCTCAGAGTTCCGAAGGGATCCGGTGCATTAAGCTATGAAAAACGCGTCTGTAAGGGAGAGGTATCCATACCCTTATAAGCGTACTTTGTCCCCCTCTCCAACCGATGTGGGATCTCACAGTGACCTTCACATCAATAATCCAAAGAGGTACTTTATCTGAACCATCTCCATTGCATCAAACAACAATAGTAAGTCTTTCCTTGTCCTTTTTCCTTCCTTCTAATTGCTTTGTAGCTAGTGAATGATCTGCTTGCAAACGATAAAATAAGCCTGTTTCATCCATATCATAGATATCCCTCCAATAAAATTTGTTCAATTTAGCTTGAATTTTAGGTACAGCTTCTTCAACATTCTCTATGACAACTGAATCGCTTTCAGCAAACCTTCTATAAGACTTAATCCCATGTCTCGCCTTGAACCGTTCTAGCCAACCACTTGAGAAGTTAAATTCTGGATTTGCATCACCATACATCTTTTGTAGAAACTCTCTTGTTTTAGTTTGAATCATTTCTCTTATCATGTTCGTTTTCTCTTGATATTGAAGAAACCACTCATATAATACCTTTTCTAATTCACAATTTTTTGCTAATTTGTATCTTTTAACATTGTTATTTGTTATCTTTTTTGACAAATATTCTGCTAATCTTTTAAGAGTATTTGATATTGTTGATTGACTAATAAAGAGATCAAACTTTTGTTGAATCTACTATTGTAAATGTTTTTGACTTGACGAGGGATGCTGATTTTTGTACTCACATAATGTTTTTCTCATCTCATCAATTAGCGTAGACTTTTTTATACCTTTCAATTGAGTAGCAATGGAAGAGAAGATATAATATATGAATTTTTATATTTGGGTATATGAAGTTAAAGTACATGTATCTATTTATAAACTCTATACAATACTGTGTACTTGAAACAATTCACAACATTTTATTCTAATGTACTTACATGCACTCTATTTTGAATCACACTAACCTAAGATTAATAAACTTATTTTTAACAAGATTAATAAACTTAGATACAATGTACCATTATTAATTAATTGTTTATTTATTTTCTTTTCTCAGTTACGAAAAAAAATTTGTTTAGTTTAACAAATATAATATACAAAATCAAAATTATTCAATAAATTAATAAATATTAATTTATCGATAAATTAATAAAATATTAATTAATCGATATATTAATAACTCCATATAAGATAATAATTTTTCAGGTCCAAAAAATATTCATTTATAGAGGTTTTACTGTAGTTGGTTTAGCATGGAGAAACAAGAATGATTTCATTAATTTCAGAATTGCTCTTGGTATTGCCATTTATTTCATTCATAAATAGACGAATTTGAGACATTTTCAGAACAAGCATAAATAGAAATACTAACCAATACATGAGATGAGGAGTTATATTACTGAGCAAACCTTAATAATTTGTACTCATCCTTAATGTTTGTTCAACTTGGATGTAGATTATTTAGTTTATTGTTACTGATAAAACATAGCTTTCAACTCATGCCTTGTCTACTAGTTGATTGAGATTGACTCTGTTCTGCCTTGTAACATTATAGTTGTACCTTATTCCTATTAATTCATTGCTTTCCTTTTTCAAAGATTAAAAACGTAGCAACTAATTGTCAATACAAGATACTGTCTTCCCTTTCTTCTTTCCCTTTTCTTAATTCTTACACATATCAAATTTACAATAGGCTTCCTAATAATTGAAACTTATGAGTCAACATTTAAGTTGTCCATCAACTAGAATTTATATTCTTCAACCAATTTTAAAGACGTCGAATACTAAACATCACAGTTTCATTTAGAAGCTAGTCATACCCTTATCTATCAGAGTTTATCAATTTTAATTTGCAAAACATGAGAGTATAACATGGCTCTTCAACAGGGCCCTTGGGTCAGTGGCCTCCAGTGCTTAAATGTGAAGCCATTGAAAAAGGGTTTGATATAGGTAGCCGCAACATCATCTTTCTAGTACAAGTTTTCAGGCTAAGAACAAGTCTTAACTTAGTATCATTTAATGAGTGGAAGTGGAAATCGTAGGTTCAGAGCTGATAAAGCATGCATACAGCTCTTAAATTACAACAAATGTGAATCTTTAGAATCTGATGCCCATTTCACAATCTGGATCAATTGACAAGTCTATGGAAAACCAACGCACTTACATGATCACAACACGGGCCTTGTACATGCAAATATATGCCATATGCCAATCACCTTGAAGAACGCATTACCATCCATCAAGAAAGAAAAATGAAAACATATTTATTCAGACCAGGATAAAGCAAAGCAAAGGCGAACTACAACTTTATTTAACTAAGGTGAGCTATTACCTCCTCCAGATAATTTAGTAATATCTTCCTCCCGTTGTGGCAGAGGGTTATCATCATCATACTCAATCCATTTCCCTGCAAGCATAATGAAACGAACTGACAGATTAATGCTGGATATCATGACAGTAAATTACCGAAGAGCTGGCTCAGGAACCTGACCATTTTCTTGTTTCACCCAAGCAACATAATGCCCTGAATCGGCACTCCTCCCCTTATGTGTCAGTACAGCAACCAGTTCGTATACTCCAGTTAAATGTGATTCTTTATCTAATGGACGACCTAGACATAGTTGTTAACTAGGTAAGAGAAATGATGCTGATGAACTTTATTTCAGATAGCTATTCTCTCCATGTATCGATAATAAAGCACTCTAGGGTCAAAAGTTATTATAACATGCCTCGTCACTATAAAATTGCAAGACAAGATGCCAAACACGGAACACATACACCAGATTGATGATCAACCCTGAAAGAAACCCCGGGAAGTTTTTAAGGCATTTACCTTCCTCTGAGGTAGCCTTTGATTCCCCACTTCTGCTGCTAGATGATCCCTGTCAACAGTAAATAGAAGCAAGACATACCAGAAAAATTCACATAGACCTTGAATCCCCATATCAATGTATACACGGAAAAAGCTAACCATAGGCCCACCTCTGCATCTGTCATCTTGACATCATCAACTTTGAAACCAGAACTCTTCTCATTGGCTTTCAACCCAAGCTTTTCACCATCCTCATCTCTTAGCATCTGATAGTTGAGTTCACATCAAGAAACAAAGAAGACCCCAAATAAGAGCATACAAATGCATAATAAAATGCAAAACCACCAAACCACTGGGTTTTCATATACCTGACGAGGAGCATCCAATTTTTTCCGAAGATCATCAGAACAAAAATCATAGACATCCAGTTCCAAAGGGTAATCCACTTTCTGAAAGAAACAAGAATGTTTGATACTCATCTTATCATATGTGTAAGAATTAATTGATCTCTTAGCAAAGTCTGCAATAAAACCTTAAAACTTATGACTTACATAACATAAAGGACGCTTATGGAACAATATGTTTGTTGCAGAGCCATGTAGACTAAACCACACTCACTCAAGCAATAAGTAACAAGCCAGAAAATAGAGAGGTCCACAATTACCCGCAAAATCTTAGCCTTTTGATTTGTCTCCCTTTTCCAGAAAAAGCGAACAAACTGAATTGTCATGTACCTGGTATATGAAATAGAGAGAGTAATAAGTCCTCATCTTTCATCATCCAAGTTTACAATTAACTTGTGGCTGGGAATGTGGAGAGAGAGAGGAAAACTTGAGATAGAGAAAAGGATGATTTGAGATAGCAGATTATAACATGTTGATCGTTTCATCATGAATAAGAAATGCAAGGGAAGGTTGATATATCTTCTCCTGTGAAGCATTAGGAGCTAGTGAAGACGAAGTATCAGAGGAAAAGGCATTTCTGTTACCTCGGCAAAGCATTGATAAGAGACTCTTTCAAATAAATAGCACTGCGTCCCAAGGAAGGAGAAACTTTCTCCAATTCAGATTTAAGACCCTGTGATGTATAAACCAGTAAAATCCGAGTTATATCAGAGTGCTATCACTTTAATCAGAGATATTAAGGAATAAGTAGTAGCACAAAACTGATTCAACTGATATACATCCTATATAGTTATATAGCAAGTAACATGGCAATATAGAATTGACTGGTAAACTCCTTTTGAGAACGAAATCAGGACGATCAGATTGCCAATGAAGTCAGCAGTCCTAGAGAAAAAACCTCCATTAACTTCATGACCATTCACTTCTGAATGGCAGTAAGTGGCCAGATTCACTTGACAGTTATAGTCACATTGATAACCAAGCACCCAACAATGATTAAGGTGCTGTTAATATAGCTCTAAAAATATAATTATTTCATCTTTCGGACACAACAGCAAATCATACAAGAATAAAACACTAAGAAAAGAAGATGGCAATACAGCTGAAAATCTCTACGAACCAATTTTCTGCTTCATTCTAGTACAAACTGTAACAGATAAGGGGGGGAAAACTCGGAGGAATAGAATCAGCAAATAAGAGTAATATAGATGCAAAAAAGACAAAACAAGTGGGTCCAGGATCACAAGCTCAAAGACTTTAAAATATTTATCATAACTAAAATAAGGCACCATGTGAACCAGGACAAGGATCAAATTATAGAAGATGGAAAATAAAAGGCATTCAACAAGTCTTAAAGACGGAGAAGCATTAGATTCAATCAACTAACTAGCTGGAAAAGACTAACATGTTTCAGTCCTTCATGCAAATGGTTCACCTCTTGTGAAATATGACATTTAAGTGAGTAAATTGATTCTGTCTCTGAACTTTCTTCACCACTTTCTTGACAGTGTACCCTGAAAGCAAGCGTCATAAACATATAATTTAGTCAAATTTGTTAGCCTTTCTAAGCTGAAGAGTATTTGCTTTCTCTTAAAATAATCAAGGTAACAAAGAGGTACAAAATGCTAACCTGGTAAAACCGGAAGTAAGTTTTACAGTTTGTGTACATACCTACTCACAAGCTCAATGCCAAAAAGTGCCTTGACTGCATCTGGATTTTCACTACAAGTTTAAATTATGAAGTGATGGAGTTAACTGTAGATGGATAAGCAAGATCAGGACCAGCTACATCAGAAATCATTCAACAAGAAAATGATATTTGTTTTTGTTGAGATTTCAAGTGTGAGTGGGAATCCCACGTTGAAAAAAGATGGAATTAGTGAGGGACATATAAATAAAAAAGACTCATAAACCTAATGCCTTAAGGTTTTGGGTTGAGTGACAAAGCCCATGAGTATGTTCCCTCACTAGGCCAATGATGAAGATCTCTCATGTAAGCGGACTCTCTAGAATCAACAAGTGGTATCAGAGTCGATGCCTCGGCAATGGATGAATATGGAGACGGTAGTCAGATCCTGTGGTTGCCTCTCCACGTGGAAGAACAAGGAGACTCCTTGTGGGCCCAGACCAGTGGAGTAAAAGAGCTCTTAGTGATGCCATATATTCGAGCATTTAAGAAAAAGACAAAAAAAGGCTTTCAGTTAAGGGGTATACCAAGCCTAATGTGGAAGTTCACACTTGAGGGGGAGATTGTTGAGATGTCAAGTATGAGTGGGAATCTCACATTAGAAGAGATGGAATTAATGAGGGACATATAAGTAGAAAGAACCCATAAACTTAATGTCTTAAGGTTTTGAGTTGAAGTGTAGTGTCAAAGCCCATAAGTCTGTTTCCTCATTAGGCTCATAATGAAGATCTCCCATTTAAGTGGACTCCCTAGAACCAACAAGTATGTAGGATCTAGTCAAAATGATGACTTATAGGCAAATCCTTTTTTTGTTGCTAGAGTTCTTCCCCTTTTTAGGCTCTATGGTTGCTATTTAGAAAACTTGTCCTTGACAAGCTTCCTATCAACTATTTTTACAAAAAATTCTGACTGCTTTCTTATTCATCGTAATGCCTTTTAAATAGGTGCTAACTTATTCTCCTACTAAAAGCAGGCTTAGAAAAATAATGGAATTTCTAAATAAGATGACTACTGCCTAAATAAAATAACCACTTGAGTTAGTTCCTCATCAAACTGATTTTCTTGGATATTTTCTTTCTAATAATGCTTCTTGCATATTAGAAAACTATTATCAATGTAATTTAGCCAAACGTCATCAATGAAGAAAGGAAAATAAAGTTCAAGGTGGCTTATAATAGAGCATCTAAAGAAGTATCATTGCATGAGCCCGAATTCCACAAATATGTCTAATTTATTCCACAAATAGTACCAAAACTACCTTGAGCTAGGTGATGTAAGAGACTGTGAAAGCGTGTACAAAAGTTGCGTCCAACATTCTTCCGCATCCTGTTCAACATTTTGACATATAGAGATATCAGTGTGTCAAAAAAAAAAAACAACTATCAAGTTACAAACTCGTTTCTGCTTGAAGAACCTGCTGCATGAAGACACCATTGTGCAACTGCCCAAATTGCGGATACTTTTTGCGCAAAACCTGTGCATAGAATATGAGTAAATTTTCTTAGCAAGCTATTTTTAACATGAGCTGTACTGAGACAGGTTGAAATGTGAATATGTCAGTTTTAATGTTATTTCATGGTCAGAGATTTCCCAAAGATAATAATATTTGTAGAACTTCCATCACAAAATCGCAAGAAAACCTTTTGCTACAGTTCATATATAAGGCTAACTGTTACACATGAACTCTAAAATAGGATGGTAAAATGAATGTGTGCATAGCTGATCCATAATCATAAAGGCAACACCGAACAGATCATTTCATTTTTTTCCTGAAAGGCATGCTTTTCAGATGCATAATCTACTTAATAGTCCAGCACAAGTAAAAAAGAAGACCTAATAAACAGTTTCTAAGAGAACTTTAATCCATTTACATGTTACATTCCTAAGAGCATTTTGAAATAACAAAACAAAGTATGACAAACCATCCAAAACTGCCTAGGTGCCACTGGCTTGACACTTTTGTCAAGCTCATTAAATAGTTCTCGAGTTGCAGCTGTCAACATGTGAGATGTCTGATCCAAATCATTCCTTCTATTAGACGGATACCTAGACAAAATGCATTGAGCAAAAAGTTAAAGCAACACAATTAGTGAATTAGATAAGCATATTTCTTGGTGGCTTATATGGATGTTTAAAAAGAGGAGATCTCACTTAAGTAAAGCAGATTTCAACTCTGGAACAGAATGCAGGCATTGTATCGTAGAGTTCATATAGCAGGTGTTACCCAGATTACAAAGCCCAGCACTATGACCCTGCAAGCAGAAACATCATAGCAGTTAGTTGGTAGAGATCACAAACAAAATGTGTGATTAACATAAAACATCTGCTAGTCACCTTTTCCAAGACTGAAATACTACATAAACCATGAAATGTCAATCTTGTTCGTGATCAATGAGTTGACAGCAAAGTTGCACAATTTGATTTTAAAAGAAAAAGATGATACTCAGAATGGTAAAGAGCCTTACTATAGCTGCTACTTGTTCTTCTTCAGGGAGATCCTCCATGAAAACAGGACCCTTCTCTGGGGCCTTCACAATCTCCCCCGCAGTTCCCATCATCATCAATTTTTGACCCTATAAGATCATTCATGAAAATGACCATAACAGATTTTCTAATGTTAGACAAAACAAGATAATTATGCATCAATAAGAGATGTTTACCGGCTTCACTCCTATTGTCGACCAATCAGCATCATCCTTCATTTCACAAGAAGAGAGTTAAAAATGAATCATATAAAACTCTTGACAAAAAAAGAAAGTATTGGGGTAACGTAAACCAAATTTAATAAAGTCAGCTAATAACTCAGCATTGCATTGACAAACCAAAAGAAAAATCAGTTTTTCACCTTTAATAGGCCACCCTTGACCATAATCTTCTGCCTCTCAGGCGGTACTCCAGTCAAGTCATACAACTGGGATTTGAAAACATAAGGGGGCTGGCTTGTGTCGATTTCCACATTAGGAAAAACTTCTTTTTGCCATTTTACACTCACTGCACCAATCCCCTCCATTATCACATGGTGGTGTACGAATAATTTCTAGTTAAAATATATGCTTATCACATTACTCATGCTTTCAGTCACTGTAAATGAATTGATGCCAGAACAGAAAGAGATAAAGATTGATGTTAAGCGTCAAATAAAAAAGCAACATTTCCAGTCTCTTTTTATCATTGTAATCGGATTTATGAAACACCTATAAATTGAAAGCTACGAGAACACTTCACTTAAATTACACGTTGAGAAAGAAGTAACTTGATAACTTGATATCACTGTGCCAAGGATCAAAAACACTTCTAACACAAATGAACGACATAAGTAGGCTATTTCAACCATGAAAACTCAACCACCTGACAAATCCAAGAATCACAGGAGACCCAGCCCGACGAACACAACGATAAGCGCTAAAAATCCAAAATTTAGCGCCCACATTAACCAACAACCACTCAACGTCACCTCCCAACCCCACAGAAGAAAAGGATTAGAAAAATGAAAAACGGATAAAGATTTAATCAGAAGAGTTGTGACTACCTGTAAGCATGATTAATGGGTTCTCAGGAGATCGACAGACAGTGAAAGGCCTGCCTTTAGACTTGTTTTGGTTTCTTGGACAAAGGGAAATGCTAACACTGAGGTCTCTCATGGATTCCAATTTCTGATTTTATTCGAAGCAAGCCCGGGTATGGATCCGGGTCCGGATCTTATTAATGAAACGGAAGCAATACCGGTCGTTTAAGGTTCAAGGCCTCAAAGGTGATAAAATAAACATGTTAAAAATAATTATGAGAAAGAAATTAGGAACCCAACGCCAAACATGTCTAATATAAAATAATGGGAAAGAAATTAGGAATTAACACCTAACATGAATATAAAATAATGGGATAATTGATCCAATGTTTTTCTGTTGTAATTTTTGGTTTTTGTTTTCTATTTTTTATTTATGTTTTTCTTAAAAAATATAAACTTGTTTAGTTGAGATTTGTAATATAAAAACTGAAAATAAAAACATGTTTGGTTGATATTAGTAATAAAACAAAAAAAAACAAAAAATGTTTAGTTTGATCATCCTGTTTCTATTTTTGTAATTATACTCTTATATTAATAATTTTATATAATACATTATTTTTAAATTAATTAATTATCATTATGTTAAAATAAAAATATATGCAATTTAAATGTAATTAAAAATTACACATTAATTGTATATAATAAAATTCTATAAATTAGAAAATTATATTAAGTCATTCTATTCAATAAAAAAATCCATCATATTATAATTCTTGAAAACATAATAATATTATTATTTACAAAAAGAAACATAAATCAATTAGAAATAATATAATCACTTCACATTTGTTTGGCAATTTCATCCCACTTTTAAGACATACCTTGAAGTTATACTGGAGTGATATTACACTGTACTTGAGAATTTTCGTCTTCATTTTCACTTTACCTAATTTGTTCTTCATTTTCGACACAACTATCAAATAATTTATCGTTTTATCCATACATTCTAATATAACATAATTATAACACAACAAGCAATAACGATGTATTTTTATTTATTCATATTATAACTCGACATGTTTTTAAGTATAGGGAATCTTGCTTTTAAAACGCCAAAATATCTTTCAATAACATTTCTTAATGAAGAATGCCTGTAGTTAAACAATTCATGTGAACCTTGAGGTCTTCCTCTGCCTCTATAATCTCGGAAATGGTATCTTTTACCTCAGTATGGTGAAAGAAATCTAGACATATTAGTGTAGCCCGCTTCAACTAAATAGTACTTACCTAACATAGAAAGAACATAATATTAACAATAAGATATTAAAAATGAATCATAATTACTATGTTTATTTAAAATAATATAATACTTTGTGGAGGCATATGAAATTGATTTGCTGGATTTGTCACTGTTTCCAAAAGAACTCGAGAGTCATTTGTAATACCTTCCCATCTAGCCATTACATATGTAAAACATATGTCAAATGAGCAACATCACATAATATTTTGGGTTGGATTAATTCTTTTTCCCCTGTATGGTATTTTTTCAGTCAAAACATGTGCATCAATATGTGTACATCTATTGCTCCTATACAATCCTAAAAATTAAAAAATTATTAATCAAAAGGACATAATTAAAATAGTAATTAAATATATGAATGTACCTAAAAATATGGAAAGAATTTTGAATTATGTTGAATC
>JANZXV010000001.1:9826816-9837758 GCA_027576455.1 Erythroxylum roigii | reverse complement strand
TTCTCCTCTGGAACATGGCGTTTCATCTCCTCATAGAAGTAAAATTTCAAGCCAGCATAAGGGAAGATCCCATAAAGTGATGGAGTTGACAATAATGTTTAGTTGTTAATAGAACCTCCCAAGAGCTCAAAATAGGCAATTAAACAAATAAGAGCAGTAGAACTTGAAGTTAATTACAGCTGAGAACTTACCTACAAACATCATTGTGGATGTGCTGACACAATATACCTCTTCTAAAAGGGTAGCTACATCAGTCTTTGTTCCTTTCCTTACAGAGTAATTTTTCACTAGCCTGTAGCATAACATGCATAACAAGCAATCAATGATAAAGGAATTAATTTTTTTAGTAGATAAAGGTTCAATGGGTTAACGGTTTTAATGATTTTAACAATTTGGTTTGGGAGTTTTTTGCTCAACTATGAAACATTCTAAATAATACTCGGCCCTATCAAACAACGATAATTCATCATAAATGCATGCAAATAAGATCACATGGAAATACATTTTTAATAATGAAGGGGCCAAGATATAAGTGTCAATAATTTGTAGTTCTGCCCCTGAATTCAGTGGAAAACTTATCAAGAATAGAACCATGCAACAGTACCTGGTCATATAGAAGACTAGCCTTGTCAAATCTTTATCTAGCTTCCTGCCATAAGACAAATTAAAAGGACCATCTCTGAGGTGGGGGTATACTAAAATGTGCAGAAGCATGAGAAACACATTCTTCATACATCTTTAAAGTGGAAAATTGATTAAAATACAATTACCATCTTACAGTAAAACATGGGTAAAATAAACAGTAGGTTCCATAAAGAAATACCAATTCTCGATGCCTTGACCTCAAGCAAGTCAATGTTGGTAAACTGTAGCAATCTGTCATTTAACATGCGCTCAACCTGAAACCAATTAAGAAAGGAATGACATATGTCGAATAACAAAGAAAAAGGAATGTTGTATTTGTTAATAGAGTGAACTAATGAGCTAAAAAGTCTCAGACTCCAAACGCAATCAAACCCTACCCACAAAGGAGAGTTGTATATCCAAAAGATTTCATCCCAAGTCAATCCTTTGGTTACGAAATAAACATGCTATTCTCCTAACTAGTAACTAAAGTTTACCCAAAATCATATAGTATCTTGGAATTCATACATATATGCCGTAGAACCTATGTTCTCATTCTCATGATCAAAGAATATCATAAGATTAAAATAAATCCATGGTTTGCTATTTATCAGAATTGTTACCTGGGAACGAAGCACTTCCTTGTATGTTCCAATTTCCCTCAAAGCTATAGTAAATTTTGTCATGACAGGACCTAAACAAATATACACCGAATCAACTATCTTAACAAGCGTATAGTTTCTTTGCAAAAATATCTCTGAAAATTAAACTTAGCTTCAAATTGAACAGAATAGTACACCAAGTAGTAACAGGACAGGATCAATTTGAAAGTTCACAGAAACTATAGTAGAAGGTAGTAAACATCAAGCAGCCACAAGATCTCATTACGGTTTGGTTTATTAACTTCATGTTATTCAAATCAGTCCATGAACCTCATAATTCCGAAATGATTCAACTAATTGTCAATAGATCAGACAAGATTTTATTGTCATAATTCTTTTCAATTTATTAGTAATTACGCATTAACCTTTCTGATTCAGTTCAATTAGTAAGATTTGTTAGACAAACAACCTAAATACTGTGAACAGATGGAAACCTCCCTGACAATTACAAAATCACTAGTAACTCTGTTGAAATCACATGAACATGCATTAAAAGAAACGCTTGCCCAGAGAAGATAAAAATTAAAAGAAATTTTTGCTTTTGAAGTCCAAGGAAAACATTAAAAGCCTACCATTCACCCGATAACCATCACACATTCTGCTGAAGCTACGAACTTAACAATCATTACCTTAGGAGTCAATAATCTAATTCAGCCACAAAACTAAACACCACATACTAACATCAGAAAGCTAGACGTGGCCTGAAATAGAAGCCGTATCACCACCAAAGTCTAAGCGTTCAAGAAATGTTTACCTACTCAATAAGGACCAGATCACCAACGCCAATAGGAGGGCTCATGGAAGAAGACGTGATGTATCGAATCTCAGAAAAAGTAGACCACAGAAGCGCCAGAACAAAAAGTTTCATAAACCCATCAAAACCAACCCATCGGAGAAACCCCCAGCTTTGACACGACATCCATTGTACAGAAATGAAAGTCTTAAGGAACTGAAGTAGCGCCGAAGATCTCAGGCAACCCATTTATGGGTCTAAGTGGAAAAGTTAAGTCTTCAGGATACCAACTTTATAGATGAAAACCTTAGGGGTGGACTTAAAAGGAGGAGCTTCAGATGTGAAGCCGGTGTACTGACGAGAAGGAATTGCCTGAAAGCACATGCGAGGGAGAGAGGGAAATAAAGCGGGAAGCAAAATCAAAAGAAAGGAGGGGACGTTGGCTTGGCTTAGGTAAATTTGAAGCCGAGACGTCGACGTTAGTTTTAGATAAAACGTGGACGTTTCAGTTTTGGCACAAAATAGGTACATAATTAGTGAGACAGACGATCTGATGCCCGATCTTTGGTTTTTCTTCAGCAGTATGAATCGGTATCTCATCAATGATATGATTTCATTTGAAACAATCATCGTCATCCAAGACTTTCTGACCACTCTTATGATCTGAGAAACCATACAAACTATCAAATCAGCCCAGAGAAACAGAAGTAGCCCAAAATCAAGCTCAAATTTGATAGCCCGCTATCAAATCAATGACTTGGTCAGCATAGATTGGTTCTTGGATATATTGAAAATGTTGATGCTTCCTATAACAAAAACATCTCTAGAGCACTAAATGGAGATGATATTGTGCAATGCGCATTCATAGTTTTTTAATCCTTGATCCCTTGTAAATGCAATATATGCAAGAACTAGTTTCGCCGAATGTTTCTTGTTGTCTGAGTTGGATGACCTTACAGAGGATGCTGATATGCGATAAGAAGCTAATAAGGATGAAAATGGGTCGGATCGGTCAGGTCACATAGGTTGTCCTTATTTTGTTATTTTTTAAAAAATAAAAATAACATTATTTTGTACTTTTCTATTGGATCACAGAATGAGCTGGGATGTCTAATCAACTCGGATTAAAATTGGGTCGGGCCAAGTTATCTTTATACATTAAATTCAAAGAAAAATTTTTATAGTTAAACCTTATGAATAATAGCATTAATAATAAATAATGTAATATTAAATTCAAATAAATAATTATATATTAACAACATATTTTAAAATTTTATATTTTATTTGAGTGATAAATTTATAGTTGATATATGTAAGTCATTATTATTTGTTTTTATATTCATTTTTAGTATTGTTATGTCTTAGGTGAAATAAAATTCATACCTTTTTTGTATAATTATAAAATTCATACCTTTGAAGCAATCTTTGTTAACTTTGTCTTCAAATGCACCATCCATCTTGAAGATATCACGTCTCTTGATCTGCAACACGAAGTAGTTTTTATTAAACTCCATAACAAGAATGTAACAGTATATAGGTAAATAAAACTCCTACTCTAACCAAATCAGATTTAAGAGTTTCTCTTATCTGTAGCTTTTGTTGGAACTCAGAACAAAGAAACATTATAAATGAGAAAATATTACTTCCCAGTCTTATGTTTGTTAAATTAATGAATTTAAATTCAAATTAATTTATTCTTAACCTTAATGTATATTGACTAAATTCTTGAATTATTACAATAATTTACAAATTATTTAATAAATCAACAATCTAAAATAAATGACTAATTCAAAACATATTACTTTAATAATTTGGAAGAGAATAATCTAAAAATATAAACAACCAATTAATATTTTTTAAAATTATAAACTTTTAATCCTTTTATTTAATATAAAAATTAAGAATGATAATAAAGTAGGTCAATACTCACCTAAAATTTAATTATAGCTCGAATTGTTCACTTCCAATTTGGCCAACTAAATTGGATCCAACTCATCAAACTTGGACATTATTGTCTGCTAACCCGACAACCCTCCATCATTGGCGAACTTAGTTACTATCATTCAATCCTTCCACGATTAACATCATCCAACCAAATACGCACATGACAATCAAGAAACTATAAAAGAAATGGGCATTAATCGTTGATGAAATGGGTATCAATCTCTAGAAAATGAAACAATAAAAGAAGATAAATTAAAGAAACGAACATCAAGCATTGAAGAAGAAGAAATAAATTAAGGAAATGGGCAACCTCTTTCTAGGCGTACAGTGGAATGAACCCGCACATCTTTTCAACTTGGACACTCCTAAATTTGGAAAGTCAAATGTTCCACAAAATTCATCCTCGTCGTTTTGGGCATACAGTGGAATAACCCCACACTTCTTTATTATTTCATTCTCATATGGCGTGAACTTAAAAAAGGCTACACCCTCTTCAAAGTCACTCTGTCCACGTACCCATTCACAAAATTCTCTACCAATGAAGACTACCATATGCTCTTTATCTACTCTTCCCACGTACCATGCATCGGAATAATTAGAGGAAAAATGGTAATTGTCTCCAAAATAGCAATCATATCTAAGTCCACCACCATAGTGTTGATTACCAAGGCACAGATAGAAAGCAAATCCCAAAAAACGATGATTAAACCAATGAGAAGGAAGGTGGATTTGAATGGAATCACCAATGTTTTGATACTTCACCCACTTTGGTATTCTACTTCCTGGATAGATCATTTTAAAACATGCCTGAGCAGTAAAAATTTCCATTCAAGTTAATGATTATACAGACCCAGATAAAGAAATAGAGAAAGACAAAGAATTACATACCAATGATTCCCGCATTGTACCTCTTGTATAATTCCTCAAGAGTGCATTTACTACTTCCTGGTATTCATCTTCATCCAACTTCAAGCAATTCGATAAATAGTAGTAGTTAGGTAAGTTAAGAGGCAGTTGTTTAAGGGTCCATATTTCTTTTAGTGACCTACAATTGTTAGCAAAAATTGAGCAGACATTTGATGGGAGTTCCGGAAAGGATAGAAGCCTTTTGCAGTTGCTTATATTAAGAACTTGCAGCCGTGAAAGTTATTTAAAGGTAGCAGGGATACTCTCAAAATCATTTTCACTCAAATCTAGATATGTTATAAAAGATGGAAAGCTCAAGTCCTCAGGCAATTCCGTCAAATTACAATTAGAAAGGTTTAAACAGTCTGCCCAGAAAATGTCTTTTGAAAAACAAATTTCAGAACTTCGTGGATAGAAAGAAAGCTTCTAGCATTTATTTATATTTATATGCCACCTCTCATTGCAAATGCCAATAAATGATGGCAGCTTCTCTATAGCTGTCTCACTTAGGTGAAGCAACACCTTATTTCTCGTAGGCTCCAAGATTTCAGGAAGCATCTTAAAGCGTGAGCATCCACTCAAATCAAGTTCACAAAGAGATGTTAACTTGCTAAAAAGGTTGCTTAGAAGGCTTTCAAGCTCTGTACAATATCTCATATGTAAGTAATCTAATTTGCTTAGGAGTTCAACTGATGATGAGGTTACCTGTTTTATATCAGTCAGATCTAAGAATAGCTTCTTTATGTTGCTTGAAATTTCTGAAAATGTATTCAAATTTGAACAACCGCAAAGATCAAGAACTTCAAGAGCTTCTAGAAATCCACTTCCACTGTTGAGAAGATGAGTTATGCTTTTGTTCTGTACTAAACTTAGGGACGTTAATCTCCGAAAACCATTAGCAATCCCATATTTAACTTGAGATAACAAAGAATCTTCTTGCAATTAACAAAAATAACAAAAGGATTAATTAATCCAATCTAGTATTAATTACAATTTTTAATATAGTAAATTTATAAGTTGTTTAGTAGTATAAAATTTTCGTACCTTGACTTTGTTCCATAATTGTTTGATGTTGCTGTTTGGCAATTGAAGTACCACAAGATTCTTTGGTTGAGAATTAGGTGGCAAAGATTCTAATGGATACTTATCCCACCTAAAGTACTGTAAAGCATTAGGAAAATAATCAAGACCTTGAAAGAAATGTAGATTACTTTTTCCATAAAAATTGAGAAATCTAAGTTTAGACATCTTCATAAACACTTGTGGATTTAGCTTCATCTCTGGTATCTTAGATAAGTCCAAAGTGATCGTTTCCACATCTTTAGCCTCCTAACAAAAGACACCGAAATATATATAGACAAGTTATTATGACAATAAATAATGTTTATAAAAGACTATTAATAATAGACAATATTTTTAAAATATCTTACCTTATTTCCCGCAAATATATTATAAATATCTTGAGGATTCCATAATCTACTATATTGGTATGAATACTTAGCTTGTCGAACGATTTTCTTTCCCATGTCTTGTAACAAATTATGCATGTCCTGATAGAAAAGCAAGAAAATAATGAATTAGCAAAGTTTGCAGAGAAAGAAATAAAATTGCAGTATGTTGGAAAAGAATAGATGCACAACTGCGGTACATTTTATTCAATAAACTAGCAGCCTTTTATAGGCTTTTTCAAACAACCAAAATATCTTAACAAACAAGAAAGACATCTGCTAAAAAACAGCAAACGTGATCACGTTCTGCTGAACAACAATCACCTTGACTTCCTAAAAACTAGGACTGGACTTGACTTGGTAAAACAAAGTAAAATACTTGCTGTAAAATAAAGTAAATAAGATAAATTATTCAACAATCCCTCCCTTAAACTGAATACGCTAATAATCTTCAGTTTAGATGCTCCTTCTTCAAGTTCAAACTCTCCATGCTGAAAATTCCCAACAAACTTCTCAGATTTCGGAAGGAAGGAAATCTAAGAGGCTTAGTAAATATGTCAGCCAGTTGCTCTTCACTTGAACAATACTTCAAAATAATTTTTCCCTCATTGCAAAGATCCCTCAAGAAATAGAACTTCACATCAATATGTTTGCTTCTTCCATATAGAACAGGATTCTTTGAAAGTTTTATGGCTGAGTTGTTGTCACAAAAGACTGTGGTAGCTCCTTCTTGCTCAAAGTGAAGTTCTTCCAAGATTTTCCTTAGCCAAACAGCTTGACAAGCACAAGCTGTTGCTGCAACAAATTCAGCTTCGGTAGTTGATAAAGTGACAATCTGTTGCTTCTTCGATGACCATGAAACAGCCCCTGTACCTAGCATAAAAACATAGCCAGATGTGCTCCTTCGATCATCTTGATCCCCCGCATAATCGCTGTCGGTAAACCCAACCAAATCTGACTTCTTACCCTTTTTGTAAAACAATCCAAAATCTCTAGTTCCTTGTAGATAACGAAGGATTCTCTTGGCAGCTAACAAATGCATTTCTGTTGGATTCTCCATGTATCTACTGATTAGACTTACAGCATACATCAAGTCCGGTCTTGTTGCTGTTAAGTACATCAAGCTGCCCACTATTTGCTTGTAAAGTGTACTATCCACCTTCTTTCCTTCAGGATCTTTGTTCAACTTCAAACCAAACTCGGTCGGAGTAGTGACAGCATTGCAATCCTGCATCTTAAATCTGTCCAAAATTTCTTGTACATACTTCTTTTGAGAAATAAAAATCCCATCAGTAGATTGCACAACTTCTATGCCTAGAAAGTAATGCATCATCCCTAGATCTGACATTTCAAATTCAGCCATCATTGACTTCTTAAAATCATCAAACATAACATTGTCATTTCCAGTAAACAACAAGTCATCTACATACAAGCAGACAAAGAGCATTTTTCCTCCATTTCCATTCTTTACAAAAAGAGTATGTTCATATGGGCATTTTTCAAAACCATTTTTCAGAAAGTAAGCCTCAATACGACTATACCAAGCTCGTGGAGCTTGTTTTAGTCCATAAAGTGCCTTCTTTAATCGATAAACTTTATGCTCATAACCGATTTTAATATAACCAGGAGGCTGATCTATAAATACCTGCTCCTTCAAATTTCCATGCAAAAATGCAGATTTAACATCTAATTGGAAGATAGGCCAAGAGTTTTGTGCCGCAAGTGCTACCACCAATCTGATTGTATCATGTCGAGCAACCGGAGCAAAAATTTCAGTGTAATCAACTCCAAACTCTTGCTTGTATCCCTTTGCCACCAATCTCGCTTTATACCTATCAACCTCGCCATTTTCCTTCAGCTTTGTCTTGAAAACCCACTTCACACCAATGGTTTTGTGTCCTTTTGGAAGTTCACATAGTTCCCAAGTATCATTTTTTTCAATAGCTGCAATTTCATCATCCATTGCATTTTTCCATTTCGATTCTTTGATGGCACTTTCAAAAGTTGTAGGATCACAATCTGCAAATAAAGCAAAGTGACTAACCAAATCTTCATCAAAATCTACTCCAGTTACCTCATAATCTTTCATCCAAGAAGGCCTTTTTTGAGTACGATGAGAAGATTGAGTTGAATAAGCTAATGCAGTTGCTGTTGGTGGGAGAACTTCAGAATCGGTTGATGTGTCAGCAGTTGTTGGAGTAGCATTTGATGAACTTTCAGTTTCCTCCACCTTATCTTCAACTTCACAATAAAAAATAATTGGAGTAGGCTGCTGCCCATCCCAATCCCAAAAGCTTTCTTCATCAAAAACAACATCTCTGCTAATCACAATCTTCTTTGTCAGCGGATTGTACAACTTATATGCTTTGGATGTTTCACTCACACCCAGAAACACACATTTCTCACTCTTAGCGTCAAGTTTTTTCCTTTTCTGATCTGGAACATGAGCAAAAGCAATGCAACCGAAGATTCTAAAGTGATCTACAGCTGGTCTTCTCCCACTCCAAGCCTCTTGTGGTGTGATGTTCTGGACAGCAAATGTAGGGCTTCTATTCAAGACATGGACACACCAATTTACAGCTTCTGGCCAAAAATTCTTTGGAATTCTACCCCTCGCAAGCAAGCTTCTCACCATATTAAGGATGGTTCTATTCTTCCTCTCCGAGACACCATTTTGTTGTGGTGTATATGCAGCCGTATGCTCTCTTCGAATGCCATGTGCATCACAAAAATCATCGAACTTTTGAGAACAATATTCTCCTCCACGATCCGTTCGAAGAGTTTTAATTGTTTTTCCTGCTTCATTTTCGACATGTGCCTTGAAGCTTTTGAATGCAGCAAAAGCTTCTGATTTCTCCTGTAAGAAATAAACCCACGTTTTCCGAGTATAGTCATCAATGAAAGTAATTAAATATCTTTTACCTCCATTTGATGATGGTTTTATCGGTCCACAAATGTCTGAATGAACCAGCTCCAAGACATTCTTTGCTCTCCATGACTTTCCTTGAGGGAATTGAGAACGAGGTTGTTTGCTAACAACACATTCTTCACAAACTTTGGAGGGAGCAACAATTGGAGGAAGCCCGGTTACCATATTTTTCTGTTGGAGAGTCTTTAGTCCACCAAAACTCAAGTGACCATAGCGAAAGTGCCACAACCATGAAGGGTCTTTTTCTTCAGCCATCAAACAAGATTGAATACTTTCAATCTTCAAAGGGAACAACCTGTTTGAATTCATTGGAACTACAGCAATAGCACCTCTATTGGGGTCATATATCTCACAAGCATCATTTTTTAAAGTGATTACATAACCCTTTTCTTGCAACTGTCCCACACTTAACAAATTGCTTTTTAAGCTAGGGACATAAAGAACATTTGAAATTGTTTCTACAAAACCATTCTTAGTTCTTATCTTAATATCACCCTTTCCCATCACACTAACATTAGAACAATCCCCAAAAGTTACTGTAGAATGAAACTCTTCATTTAAATGAGAAAAGAATGACTTACTTCCACACATGTGATTGCTGCAGCCAGAGTCTACATACCAAACATCAGATTCAAGCTCTTTATTTGCCTGAATAGCCATCAACAGAGTTTCTGCTTCATTGTTTTCAGCAAAGTTGGACTTCTCTCCATTTTCTCTGTCGTTAGGCAGCTTCGTACGACATTCAGAACTGTAATGCCCGAACTTATGACATCTAAAGCACTCAACTGTAGACTTGTCGAAATGATGATCTCGTCCTCTACTGCTGTCACGATCATCAGTGGTGTTGAAATCCCTGCTGTCATTTCTATTGCCTCGGTCTCCCCTGCCTCGACCACGACCTCTACCTCTCCCTCTAGCATTTGAGGAATGTATAGAGGTAGAAGCCTTCAGAGCTTGCTCCTCCTTATCTTGATGTTTTAGTTTCTGTTCATGGACTAACAGAGATCCTTGCAATTCATCAAGGGGCATCTCATTAAGACTGTCTTTGTTGGATTCCTCAATTGCACACACCACATAGTTGAACTTGGGCGTCAACGACCGGAGTATCTTTTCAATCACCTTCACATCCTCTATCTTCTCTCCAAGAGTCCCCATCTTGTTAATAATTGACATCGTCCTTGAGAAATAATCATCAACTGACTCATCCGATTTCATTCGAAGTAATTCGAACTCCGAACGAAGTGCTTGAAGCTGCTGCCTTTTAGCTCTTGCTGAGCCTTGATATTTTCTTTTCATTGAATCCCATATATCTTTGGAATAATCTTTGCAAAGAATTGTTTCCAAAATAGACCTGTCAATTGCCTGGAACAAGTAATTTTTCGCTTTCAAATCCTTCAACTTTAAACTTTCTATCTCTGTCCGTTTCGCATCTGACAAAACTGCACCATCTGTTGGTTCTTCTATCCCATCAGTGACAACCTGCCAATAATCTTTGGATCTCAGAAGATTCTCCATTAACATGCTCCAATGGTCGTAATGGCCATCAAAACGCGGAACGGCTGGTTGAATGAAATTTTCGGAAGCCATAACGAACCTGGCTCTGATACCACTGATAGAAAAAGAAAATAATGAATTAGCAAAGTTTGCAGAGAAAGAAATAAAATTGCAGTATGTTGGAAAAGAATAGATGCACAAC
>JANZXV010000001.1:9812166-9824618 GCA_027576455.1 Erythroxylum roigii | reverse complement strand
TGTTTTGAATCTTTTGATGTAAATATGTAATATTATTTATTATAATGATGAAATTGTATTATTGTAATATTTTAAATACTTTGTATTATTCTTAATTTTATAATTGTATAATGATGATTGTCTTTGTTTATATTAATTGTGGTTATTATTTATATGTAAAATATTTAAAATTATTATTATTTCAAATTAATTATCATTATTATTTATTATTAAGATTTTTGAAAGCATGGTTGATATAAACAGTAAACTAGTAAAGTATACAATATAACTGTATAATATATAAATATGGACTATTTTACAATTTTTAAAAATTTTAGGGACTATTTTATAAATTTAAAAAATTTTCCGAAACAATACTCGATACCGGTACAGTTCCATTCCAAAGCTTAATCCGATATCGAGCCCGATACGGTATTCATAACATTTCTTCTTACTAAAGTCTCTGTAACACACGGCATGCAGCGTGCTCGAGGAATTCTCCAAAAGGAGGGATTTCTTTTGCTGATCTCATTTCGGACATTGATAAGAAGATACTTAACAGCTAATATACATACCGCTACTTTTCATCAATAAATACTGAGACGATACATAAAAAAGCTGACAAAAACTTGTAACTCAATGTGGTGCTTCGATAGTCGCTCAATTTCTTGAATAACACCACCAAACATTTCACTTTAGTTGGCTCTTCTTGAAGATGAATCAGACTTTTCTGCCAGGTAGTGCTCGAGCATATCCTCTTCATCATCTGCCATTATATCCGATTATCAGCTTTCCATGCAATCATTCTTTAAAATCCACTTGTTTATTCTAAAAAAACATGAGTATAGTGTGCAACTTAAGAAAGTAAATGTATCACCTTCAAAATCATCATCATCAAAATCAATATCTTCATCCTCTTCCTCTTCGGATCCTTCATTGACTGGGGCTGTACCTTTCTGTGAAAGAAACCAATATTACTTTCTATTGCTCTACATATGCTGCAATCCTTCATTTCAGATGTTGCGAACATTATATCCATTTTAAGAATGGTCTCGAGCCCTAGACATATATCCTTAATTTGACATATCTTTGAATGGGAAGGACAGTTGGGGGCAAAACACAAACATACCGCTCTGCCACTTTCAAACCACTGTCTTCCAGTAAGCTTCTTCTCCTTAGGGGCTGTAAGCGCAGATTCAGGCATCAACCTGAAAATTTGTGGAAATCATTAAATTAAAAAGGGAAGACTCGCCAGTATCATTGTATACTTGAAGGCAAAAGGTGCAAGACGTTGTCAAATATGGCAAGATGACAACAAGGCCAGAATATCTGGAAATAAACAAAGGTTCCATGAAAGTATTCATAATGTAAAACTTACTTGGCTCTTTCAAGTGCCAACTCTGCTTCAAATCTTTCTCTCCAAGCTAGAAAAGTATCAACAGTAACAGGTTCTCCATGCGGTATTATTACCTGTCCAACAATGAACACCGAGCCTTAAAAATTAATTATGACATTATGGCAGACATCTAGAACTTCAATGCAAAATGACTTGGCTAACTGTTTAGTCAAGCAAAGTTAACAATCACACTTGACAGTAATTAGAACATGAACACCCAACAAGAAGAATTCAGAAACAAGGAATCTATACCTCATCTTTTACTGCCTCCTCATCTTGCAGACTGTCATTATTACCGTCCTGGCCATAACTTTCAGACAACCATTCTTTAGCTGATGTTACTAAAGTGTAGATCATAGACATGCCAAGATTTTCACATGCCTGCAAAACATAATTATTAGGAATAAGAACATCTTTGTAACCAAACAACCAACAATTATCCTTTTAGGGTACCAAATATCTTATCTTAGGAACTTGGACTTCCAAGCTACCCCACTTTGCTGAGTATTTTATGCTTCCAGCATAAGAAAGATCCTAATTCATCTTAGTTTTAATACTTATGTAGCAGATTTTAAGGGTTATCTGTACTTTATTATATTAGATTATCATAGAAAAGGGACGACTTCACATGATTACCTCTTGTTCAAGCTTTTCCTTCATAGCTTTAAGATCAGCTACTTGTATACCACGTATGCTGGCACAAAATGAGAAGTAAGGGGGAACACGTCAGATGGTACTTAACATGGTTCAACTATATGCTCCGTTTATATTTTTTCAGTATCAGTAATTACTGATTTGATTTACAATTTGTTATTTTCTTGAAAAAAAAACAATTTGAGTTACAATGCAAAGAAAAAGCCAAATCTTGCAACACAAAAAAAATCAGCAACACATTGAACATAGAAGCCAAAGCCACAGTTGAGCATCATTGGCAAGGAAAAAAAAATTCTTGTTGAGTTATTTTCTAAACTACTGAGCAAGGCACTACTGTAAAAGGGTAGCTTTTGCATAAAGATGTGCATAAGAATAAGCATACCTTTTCACATTCAATAATGGAGGTTCATCTGGATACTTTTGTGTGTGAGAGAAAACCAGCGCCAGCACAACTGAAAATTGTTTAGAGAAAAAGCTTAGGAAACAATGAGAGAAGTACAAAAGTCAGTTAAAAGCTCCAAAGGAGTAAATTATATAGCTTGCAGAGTTATATCATATGGAAAAAAAAAGGGAAAAAAAAGGGCATTGCATGGCACAAGGAAAAATACCTGGAATGTTAGTTGACTCATCTGCATCATCATCCTATTGAACATGTAACAACAAAGTTACACGAGGTATAGAGACTCTTGCTAAAAGGATAGCACATAATGGATTAGGGAAGAGGGCATATAGTTCAATACTGAAGTTCTGAAGGGGGGCAAACACAAATGAATGGATCTAAGTCTTTTCAAACTATAGCTGAAATAAGTTGAGATCTGCTTTCAGCCAAAGATGAAGAACAGACACTACCTGGATTGTACAGCTAATGTTATTTCAGTCCAATCCATTATTTTCTATATTATGTTTTCGGAATTAACCAACATTGTCACAATGGAGTACCATAAAAATTGGTAAATTGATGCAATTTATACCAAGTCAACATTGTCATACATGCCAGCATAACAGGACAGATAACATGAAACAAAAAACATGATTAGTAAATAACCAACTTCATTGAAAGAAATATGAATAGCATCACACATTGAAAAAAGGTCTTGAGTTGCTGCCATTGAAACATTGAAAATCAAGTCTAGTGAAAAGGTAGAATATTCTATCAATAGTTGCTGCCACTACAATGTTATCATGCAAAGATCTAATGAATGCAAAGGTAGAATATTCTATCCGGAAGCAACAAAGACTAAGTCAAGAAGGAAAGTGAACCTGTAGGGTTACTGTAACTTGGAAACACCGATTTGAAGTATTTAGTCCACTCTCACTGGAATGAATTTCTGGGGTCAGAAAAAAGGTATTGCCAGATTACCTGTGACGCTAACAATGCAGAATATGGCACCACTTCCAATCAGAGGGCTTTGAAACATTACATACCTTTGAAATCATCCATAAGTATAGCTTCCAATGCTTCAATTTCCATTGCCTGCTCCTGTCCATAGTCTGTCCACATATTTCAAGACATAATAACATAATTGACAACGTGAAAGCAGTCATAAGATAGTATGAAGTCGATGAAAGTATACCAACTTGATTCAGATAATATGTCGCATAAAGCTCGTATTCTAATTCACAAAGTTTAGTCAATATCATTCACACGTTTGCTTCAATTGTTACTTAATACAATCAAACTTTAATCACCGAAAACTGAAAAACCCATCAAAAATAACCAAAAACTCCTTTTACGTTCAGGGTGTTCGCAATTTCCACTAGAGTTGATAAATCTACTACTAAAATGTAGCAATATCAGCGAAAAAAAGAAAAAACACACAAAGAATATGGATAAACCCCCTTAAATAAAAATCCATAGATTGAAAAAGAAAACAAAAAGAAACAATCAATGCTCACCCATTGGAAATTAAGTTGAAAAGAATAATCAGTGTTATTGTGCCCTTAATCTCTCCCTTTCTCGTTCTCCCAGGCTTGCTTTCTTCTGTTCTGTCGAGGCCTCTCTCCAAACTACATAAAACCTAAGCAAGCTTCAGAGAAACGCATCGTTTTGAAGCAAACTTCCCCATTCTTTTAACCCCTCATTCGGTTGGTTTTAACGAAAATACAAGTTAGACGGCGGTTTAAAGTAAACATTTAAAATAAAATTTGAATATTTTTATTTAAAATATAGGTTCTATAGTTTAAGTGTTATATGCATGATATAATAGAATCCACTTTTTAATATAATCTTAAATTAATTTAAGTTTATTTTTAATTATATTAAAATTTAATAAACTTAATTTAATCATAATAAATTATAATTTACTTAATTCCCTTAAAAAATTTGAGTCTTATTCCTCTTTTCTTGTCAAAGAATCAGGCATGCATATTTTTTTTAATAATCTAATATCTTTTTTTAAGAGTTGAGCAACTCAAAGAATATCTTAAAACGTTTCTCTGCTAAAATAAATCATTTGAACATCATTAAGTTGGAAAATAAAGAAAACGACTTAAAGCATTACTGTTTTGAAATATTTCTAAGTACTTTAAAAGCTAAGTTTGTAATAGTACAAGTGCAGTTCAAGAGTTTGGTGGACTGAAATTTGCAATAGTAAGTGCAATTCAAGAGTTTGGTATACTGGAAATACTTTTGAGCATGATCTAATATATAGTGAGATTAAGAAAAGATTTGAGTCTAAACAATCTTAGAACTCTTAAATAAATTACGGAAGTAATGTAGGATAAGGAGTTCTTAGACACAGGAAAGGAAGAACAAGATTCAAACTTTTTAGATTGAGGGGAAATAGGCCAAATAGATTTTAATGAGATTTATTGAAGTAAGGAGGTTCCAATTGAGTTTTTGATGATAATAAAACATAATTACTCCTAATGTATTTATTATTTTGATAAAAAAATATTAGAGCAAAATAAACGTAAGCAAATAGTGTATGAAGTTGAACAAGAAAAGTTGACGTTTACAACCATCGAATTGAAGATCAAAAGAAGATAAAGGCTTATCAAGGTTATTTTATATTTTGTATTATTAACTGTAATGTCATTTTATTAACTTGATGATCCAAAAGGCTATTCATACATAAACGTTTGATATAATATCATTATATGAGTATTTTCTTTCATCAAGAGGTATTGAAGCTTTTGGTTTTTATATAAAAGCCTCTTGATCTTAAAACAAGGTTTGGGGAACATTTTGGAAAGTTTTGAATTCATATTGCATTAATCAATTTGAGTTTAAGCATTTGAAAGTGCTAAAATCTTATTTTTGGAGTTATTGTTCAACTTATATAAGTTAGAAGTCGATCAATATAAGTTAAATTTGTTTAATTTAATGTTCCATAAGTTTTCTGTAACATTGGTTAATGTATTGGTCAATCAATATGTTGTATTAGTTGACCAATATGACTACTAGTTACCTAGTGTTCCAACAACTAATGAATCTAAAGCTTACTATATATAGTTATTGTAACGGCAAATTCTTGGCTCCAATGGCTAGGAAGAGTCCCAAAACACTATAAATAGGTGTTTTCTCGTTAGTTTTAACATCAAGAAAGTTTTGGGTATTATATGTACATATTTCAAAGTATTTTTCAATCATTTGAATATCATTATCTCATGTTTATGCTAACGATCCATTTTATAGTTATCAAGTGATAAAATGATCAACTTCGATGGTAATATTTTGGTTTGGGGAATATATTATTATACTTAAGGGTGATTCAAATGAGATTAAGGTTCCTTTTTACTTTAAAAGAAGATTATAAGAGGGGTTTCTCTTTATTGAGAAATATTGTACAAAAATTATTCTTCACTTTCAAAGAAGAAGTATAATGGAATTTCAATAAGAGTCTTAGAAGTTGATGTAGGCAACACTACGAGAAAATTAGTAATTAAGAATGGAAAATTACCCATGGAAATGAAACCGTAGTAAATTATTGATGAAAGATCATATTCTACCCATAAAATTGTAGGGAAAATTTTCATTTTGCAATAGAAAAAATATCCGTCAATAAATATGGAGGAAAATTATTCCAATAAATTTTTCGACGGAATATAACGACAATAGAAAATTCCTGTCGATAAAGAAGGCGAGAATACTTAGTGGAATAAATAAGTTTTGGGTTTACCAACGGAATAATTTCAGTTGGTAAATTTTAGAGTAAATGTCATTGTTTGCTTTGACTTCAACGTTTTTAATAAAACAAAAACAACATCGTTTGGTTTAAAAAGTAGGGGCTGCTAAACCAAACGATGTCATTTTCGTTTAACCTAAAACTACCGCAGCCGCCACTTCCCCCTCCTCCATTGCATTTGCCTTTTTTCTCTGTCGTCTTCGTCGTCCTACCATCCTCGTTGTCCCACCGTGCGTTCTCGTCATGCCACTGTCCTTGGTGTCCCAGCATCCTAATCTCTATCGCTACCGAAGCCCTCCCTCCTCGATCTAAAATCACATTGCTTATTTATATAATTTCATGTTTGAGTCTAAATCTTCTATTTTGTTTAATCAAAAGAAAATGTCGACATTGTCAGCATGGGTCGTCCATTCTAGTGTGCTTCTTGTGCTTGGTTGGGTGCTTTGCGATTATTTTTCTCAATTAAAACGTATCTACTGTAAACTAGTGGTGAGATGAAAGATTTTTTAAATTCTGTTAGTCATTCGGATTTTCTTTGGATTAAACAAAGTGGAACTTCTTTTCCTTTGATTCAAGCTCTGTTAGCAAGCAGAGCAGAGAAACTCTCATCAATGATTACATTCTAATTGAGACAACATATTGTAAAGAAGAAAAACTCTCGTCAATGTTACATGCAAATTGAGACAGTATTATGGTCTAAGAATGAGTTGATTATGCTCTATTTCATAATACTTTCGTTGCAATGGCTGAACCCTTACATAGTGAACTATAATTTTTGTCTATCTCTCGATGATTTACAATTTCTGGTTTTCGTTGAAATAGATACTGAACTACAAACTTTTGACTTTTCAATTATATATAAATAAACAGTGTGATTTTTTAATTAATTTATTCATTGTAATAACATTTTTATATCGATTATAGTCCTTTTCAAACAGTGGCTCATTTCCACCGGTTAACTAATTAGCATCATATGTTTGTGCTTCAGATTATATATTAGATTTTCTCTATATTGCATTATCTATCAAAACCAAGATTGCCTTATTTTATGATTTGCTTACTTGAATATATTGAAAATATAACAAAACTATTGAACAAGTATATTATATTAAATATGAAATATTCATTTTTGCAGGCCCTATTTTGTATTGAGAAGTGTCGCTCATCCTTCTTCTTAATTTGTAGTTTGTAGTTGTTCGTCCATCCAGGTAAGTCGTCCAACTAATGTCTACCATATATCTTGCTTTAATAATACGATTTTGATGCGTTTGAGTTTTGTGTTAATGCAAAGAAAGTCTTAATTTTGTATTGTTGTTTAGAATATTCTTATAATCATTAACGAGTTTTTATGTTCTTCTTTAATAGTCTAATGTTTGAATTTTGTTTGAATCATTGATGAGTAGATGTATGATTACGTAAGTATTTACTGTATGTGGAATGTGTTTGGGAACTTATGGATGATTTGAGGCATAATAAACCCCTAGGATACATAGGTTGAAAACCCGTGATGTAGCTCATATGAGGCTTATCGATGAAAAATTCTACGACCTAAGAGTCATAGCGAGAACTTGCTTTCTTAAATCACAGGTGTAAACAATGCCACGTACTATAGTATTAAAATTAAACATATCTTAATAATGAATATGTTAAATTTTCATCTAGAGACGATGAAGAGGGCGAGAAATCTGAAGAGAAGCCTGAGTTTGATTCTAATTCTTAAAAAAAGGAAGATGATGATGATTTTGATTTACAATTAGGTGCTGATAGTAATTAACTTTTTTTTGAAATAGAATATTATATTTAATAAATCAAGTGCTGATAGTGATTAACTTTTATTTAGAATAGAATATTATATTCAATAAATCAATTATTGAATCAACAATATATTGTTATATATTTAATTGAAATTGTTATACTTTTGGAATATTCAATAAAAATATGAATTTTAGGTTAAAATATGTCACTAAAGAGAAAACATGATATGATGCAACCAAAGTTCAGACCACGATTAGTTACTTTTTAAGTGAAGCATTACATTCTGTAGCTGCAACAGAATCAAATGTTGTACCTCTAGCTACTACACATGTAGATGAGGCATCACCTTCCACTACAAGAAAATTAGTGACTAGCGATAAAAAATTACCGACAAAAACTAAGCCATAGCAAATTACTGACAGAAAATCATGTTCCATCAGTAAAATTGTCAAGAAAAAATTTCATTTTACGACGGAAAAAATTCATCGGTAAATATGAAGGAAAATTATCCTGGTTAATTTTTAGATGGAATATAGTGGTGGTAGAAAATTTATGTTGTTAAAGAAGGTGAGAATGCTTAACGAAATAAATAAGTTTTAGGTTTACTGACAGAATACATTTTTGTAAGTAAATTTTAGAAGTAAACGTCATCGTTTGCTTCGGCTTCAACGTTTTTAATAAAACAAAAACGACATCGTTTGGTTTCGTTTTCGTTTAACTTAAAACTACTGTAACCCCCTTCCCCTCTTATGTTTTCGTTTTCATTTTTGTTCTCGCATTTGCCTTTTTTTTTTCTCTCTTTCTCTTCTGTCGTCATCGTCCTCCTTGTCTCATTGCGCATCCTTACCATCCCATCTTCCTTGTCATCCCACTGCGCACCCTCGTCGTCCCAACGTCCTCATCTCTATCACTACCAAAGGCCCCCTCCTCTGTCTCTTATGCTACTGAGCGTCCTCGCCACCCTCGTTGCATCTGCTTTAAGTATTGCTACTGAATCTTAAATGTTATTATGCCTATAAATTTTTACTGGATTCTTGGCTTACCTTCTTTGATTTTGTAAGTGCATTATCTGTTTACTGTTTTCCCCCTTTAAACTTGATAATACTTTTACGGTAGCATCTTGTAAGTGTCTAAATTGTTATTGATAATGCTGACCTAAAAATTTAGTCATCACATAATATTTTCATAAATAGGTTAAGAACTTATAAGTAACAGTGCTTCTAGTTCTTGGTGACTTGATGATGACCTGTTGACGTCAATAGTATGGAAGTTTAGTTGAAATGAGCTCATGAAATTACTTGACATTTTAGCCAAATTAAAGATTCTGTCTTAGCTTCGTGTTATAGGTTCGGAGAACTCTTTACCCTTACTTACCATAATCGTTTAGATGCTTAGTATCCAACCAGTGATAAGTTATGAGAGTAGAAAAAGGAAATTTTCAATTGAAAAAATCTTCAATTTCTCCTCCTAATAAACTATATATTGTGCACGATGAGACCAGTTTAACGAAGGAACAACTGGACAGATATACAGTTATTTATTGCGTGGTGTGTTTTTACAATTTAAGAAAGTATTAACGGGCTAGCATCATCCTCATTAGTGTTAGGAGAGAGTCATTACAACGGCGTAGAGTGCCAACATTAAAGATCAAAAAGTTATGGAATTGAATACCACTCTCTTATCAGTTGCACTGCACATGGCTCCCAGTAATTAAGCTCTGGCAAGAAATTAAACAATGTTTAAAGTGCAAACATGTGTTAATACGTGAGTTTTTTTAAGGAATACATTTAATTAAGAATTTCATAGGTTAAGAATTTAAATAAACGCAAATTATATTGTCGTTTCGTGGCTGTCCAATTACCGACGGAAATATTTCTTCCGTCAGTGAAGTTGTCTGGAAAATGGAAAAGGCAGGAAAAATAAAGGAAAATTTACTGACGAACTATTCCGTCAGTAATATAGTCGGCAATTGTGCATCGTCTTCCGTCGTAGAGGCTAGAACTTTATATGTAAACGACGTAGTTTTGAAATGTAACCACACGACGTCATTTTGTTACAATTATCAAGCCTTCAGGAACAAAAAGACGTCGTTTTTTTAATACTTTAAACGACATCGTTTTGTTATAGTAGAAATCGTTTTGCTTCAGGATGAAAACGACGTCGTTTGGTCCATACGACGTCGTTTTAGTTAACTAAATAAGTTACAGTTACTGACGGTACCATTGTAAACTAGAGTTATAGTTAGCATATACCGACGGTAACTGAAGTTAGCATATACCGACGGTACCATTGTATACCGTCGGTAATTGAAGTTAGCATATACCGACGGTACCATCATAAACTAAAGTTACAGTTATCGACGGTACCATTGGTAAGTGTAACTAATTGTTTTGCCGACCGAAATAATACTTCCGTCGGAACAAGATGGATAACTTCGACGACGATTTTTCACATTCCGTCAGTATATGTTTCCACACTCACCGATGGAAAGAGATACTCCGTCGGTGTAGATACCGACGGAAATGCTATCTACCATTGGTAAATATACCAACAGAAAACTATTTCGTTTGTATATTTACCGACGGAAAATAAGTATCGTCAAAAAATTTACCGATGGCTTATTTAACGACGGTTATATCCGTAGGTCTTATTCCATCACAAATGTAGGGTACCGACAGAAAGTTCCATTATTCCGTCGGGAATTACTGTCGGTAAAAACCCATTTTCTTGTGGTGGTCTAGACATGAAAAGGAAGATGAATGATAAAAAAAGGTCAAACCCACACCAATTGCATGCTTGTTTCATGGTAGTTTAGACATTGAAAGGCACATAAAAAACCATCAAAGATCAAACCTTAATGATACAAGTCATAAACGACTCTTTTTGAACTCCAATATATAAATTTTGATGTAAACCATTGTGTTTAATCCAATGTAGGATAAATCCCTATATTTCAATTTTGAAATGTAAAAACCTTTTTGTTAGCGATTTTGGAACTGAAGCCCCAACAATTTAATCTTCTATCGGAATCATTTGCGTTGAGCACTAATACACAAAAAGCTCAAATTGTCCCTTAACGATTAACAAAAAGTTTAAGATTACTCTTGTTGTTATCTCTACGAGGATGATGCTAGCATAAATATTTTGTGAGATGCTTATTTATATGAAACTTATTAATAGAAGTAGTGAGACTTAATATTAATATAATATGACCAATGACTCCTTTATTGCGACAAGTTTGACTTAAGAAAAACAATCATAAAAACATGAATATCACACTCATTAAAAAGAAAGAATCAGAGTTACAAGAGACTATAGTTGATTACTACTAGCAAACTAGATAACATTGTTAATTATTAAAGAATATAGAATAAAAGATTTTCTAAAGACAAGGATGAAGAAAGCTCTCTCTAGAGTAATTTACACATATAAGATTGTTTATGTTAATTTATCATTTTTGAATAATAAAAATTTTTGCTTAAATTTCTTAAAAATATAAGTGAAAAAAGAAACGATTTCATTATCTTATGCTGAATCTATTTATCATTTGCAATTCTTTACCAATTTGTGGACATGTAAACTTTTTATGCCAATTCATGATTTGACAACTTTTATGAAAGTTAAACTACAAATTATTTAATAGATAATCCTCTAACAAAAGAAATGAATCCAGCACCAAATCAAAAGATACTTCAAATGAAGAAGGTTTGCTTAAGTCTTCAAAAGATTACCACCCTCTCAATTATGATTTGAAATAGGATATCAACATAAAATCATTGTTTAAAAAACTAGATTGGGTATCGAACCGGTTTAAAAAAAGGTTTAAGATTTTAAGGGTCAAGGCATTAAATATTTATAAAACAAATATATAATAAATAAGAAGTAAAAATTATAAGAATAAGTAAAAATATAGCGTAAAATAAAATACTTTATTGAAATAAAAAAACAAACTAATAATGCATATTAATATTCACATTGTGGTTCACTGTGGAATAATATTCATATATCGTTGTCACGTGACCGTCGTAGCTTATGCCATGGCTATTATATTCGCAAAAGGTCATTATTTCACCATGTTGTTGGTGATTCTGGCCTGGGACTAGGTTGTGATGATTAGTTATAGGTACAAGCACACTCTTTAATTTAGGTTCAGGCTTAAGAACCACTATTCCTTGTAGACTAATGATTAAGTAGATAACTAGAGTCTATAACAGTCATGGTAGAAGGTATTAAAAATTGATTTTGTTGATTATTTTGATGATGATGATGAGTAATAAGAGCAATGTTAAGCATGGTTGGTTGCTGCAGGTTGACGTTAGACAAGTTGGGTTGGTTTTTCTTTCACTTTTGCATATATATTAACTAGCAGAATAACACTGCGCAAATGCGCAGTAATATTGCCCTGTGAATTTAATTGATTATATTATTTAATCAGTTTTGGTTCAGCCGGATTCTGCAAGGCTGGAATATCGTTGTTTTGATCCATGCTCTTGTGAAGATTCGCCTATAGAAAACCTGCAAGAAAAGCAATGACTCTCCGG
>JANZXV010000001.1:9782445-9797264 GCA_027576455.1 Erythroxylum roigii | reverse complement strand
AATCCATACAAATTTACTCAAATATCAAAGTCGCCAATCTTTTTCTCATCAATATTCTTAAAGTACAATTTCATCTATAACATAATACATATACGAAAACACTCATTAAATTTTATTTCATATCTCTAAATTGCCACTTAAGGATCGGGGTCCAACAACTTAGATTTAAGCCTTCAAACTACAAATCATTGGTAAAAGTAATGAAATATTTTTCTCCACTAAAAGATGAAATATCAAAAGGTTCACAAATATCAGCCTGTGTAATCTCAATAAGCTGAGTACTTCTTGTAGTTCCTTTCTTATTATGTTTAATTTGATTTCCCTTTATGTAATCCACACATATATACTTAGATCATCAAAATCTAGATTTGAAATAATCTCATTCTTTATTAATCTTTCTAACCTTTCTTTAGATACATGACTCAAGCGTTTATGCCACAAGTAAATAGATTTTTGATTTAATCTACTATGTTTAATTTTATCATTATCATAAACAAAAAAACAAATAATCAATAAATCCATTATCAAATTTTAATTTATACTATCCATCAATAAGAACACCAAAATCAATAAATAAAGTGTTCTTAAATAAATTGAAACATCTATCCAAAATCTCATTTAAACATAATAACATCAAGTTTTAAATTGGAAACTAGATTCCTATAAATTGAAGGTATATAAAGAATTTCTAAAAGATCTAGTTGATGACCAAAACTTAAGATTAAATGATAAACCTTATGCTTTGATTGGAGCCTTCGTATGATTTTCCACAAAGAGAAAATTCTCATTTGAGTTTATAGTTTGAACCTAAGAAATTCTTGCATTATATTAGAAATATAAAGTAGTAACAACAATCTATCACTTTACTAACAAACAAAAGTACAAAATTTATGCATAAATAATAACTCTTGCTTATAGAACAATAATGCAAAAATATGATAAAAGTATTTAAAATACTTTTCTTGAAGGTCAAACTTATCGTTGTATGAATTATGAATTACTAAATTACAAAAATCTTTTAAAAATTTTCTCCTACCAATTCAGCAATGTTTAAAAGGAGAGGGGCATATTTTAGTTTGCAAATATCTTTGTTCATTAAGAGTGGCAAAGCTATAAATTTAAAAGTAGGGTTAAAGCCAGTCGTAGAATAATTATTTACAAATTTACAAGATTTGTAATTTTGAAATCTTAAATGTGGCGACAGCATTATGACTTTCTTAAAGCTATAGACAAAAATGTAACTGTAAAGAGAGAAATGGCCAAATCGTAATTATCAAGAGACCAGAAGTTGAAAGGTAATTGCCACAATCATAATTATGATGAAAGTAACTGGCAAATTCGTGACTTTAAAAATTCCAATGGCAAAGATGTATTTTTCCGAAAAATAGTGAACACAATTGCAAATTTTCAGTCGCTTTCAACTTTGAATGAGTCACACGACCGTCTTTGACCTGCTGCGATCTGTTGTGACTATTTTTCATCGTCCAATAATAAATAGATTCAAACAGTTTTAAAGGGGTTTTGTTCCTTTTTTTTTTTTTTTTTGAAACTGATACTGCATTACTAATAAAACGAAAAAATCGAATCAAACGTAGCCTCGAGTTAACAGACTTACCCAATACACCCGACTTAGATCCAGAAGATCGAAAAAAACCTGGCTAAATTATATCAATAGAAGGACATTCGAAACAAGCAATAGTAGTCAAAAACCGTTCCCAAAATACAAAATCGGACTGAAATAACGCCTCCCTAATTATGGCATGGACTGCCTTGTTCCTTTTCTCGAAAGTATAGAGTTATATTTTAGGCCAGTTTGACAACCCGTATAGATTCGGTTAGTTATTAGATGGACGTAGAGTACATAATCGTCCTGTGAATAAGCTAAAGGCAAAATAATGGTATTCTAGAACTTTTTAAAAATCTGTTTGGGTTGAATACAATAGGCTTTATCAAATTGAAGTTGAAATTTTGAACTGAGATCTATAATTATAAGGAGTTGGTACAAGGAACAAAAGGCAAGTATGGCTGTGGCGGTGACCCAAAGAACAGCACTAGTGTACCAGTTCCCTCTCGACTAAGTAGTACTTCCTAGACTCCGTAGCCACATTTTCTTTTTATCTAAATCTTGTTTTTTTTTTTAAACATAAAAAAACAAGAGATTATCTTCATCTGACTGCTCACGTGAAAGTCACAATGATAGACATCCCCCAAAGAAGTTGTTTTTCTTTTTAAAATTTGTGAACTTTTAGTTTTAGGTAAACATTTCCCAAGTGATTGTGTTGTGTGTGTCTGCAGAATCTTAACCATTGAATACCAAATTCCAATCTGAAATCTGAATTCTATCTTTTACCAAATCCCAAACTTCCCACCCATCAAACAACTAAAGAATGTTAGATAAAAAGGAGAAAAAAAAAAGGAAAGGAAGAGAACCATATCGTTTTCATTGACTGATAAAGTACTAATCTTCCCATGGTTCTACAGTTCAGGTTTCGTCAACTACAAAGCTAAAGGGAAGAAAATAGGAAAAATATTGGATCTTTCTTTCCATTGATTATACTGTCAAGAGAAACTACAGATATGACTATTGTTACTTGGTTTTCAGCTCCTCTTCTTCAAGCTTGAAGCTTTCCACAGCATGTTCAGGTTGCCCAGCAACGTAATCCAGGAGGCCCTCGCCGGCGGCCTTGTCGCCCGACGTCGAGGTGGTGTTGCCAAATATGACGACAGCAGCTAAAAAGAGAGCAGTTGACAGCAAGAGAGGCCAGAAGTAGGCTAAGACGGCTGCGATGGAGGCGATGGGAGAAGAGGATGGCGATGGCGACGATGGCTGACGGCGACACTGCGTCTGCGTTGATGGGGAATCCGATTGAGGAAGAATCGAAGAAGTGAATTAGGGATTTGGGCAATTTGCTAGGTTTGTGTATATATATATATAATGGCAAACTTGTAATTATTATATAACGGGTAAACGGGTATGGGGGTGGTATCTCCATACTCGCCCCGATACCCGACGGGTATTTTTGTTAACCCCCATACCCGCCCCACGGGTAAAATTTTGCTCCCCATACCCGCCCCCGTTCGGGTAATTTTATCGGGTACTTATCAGGTTCGGGTACAATTGCCATTCCTAGATATGAATGACATTATTACGTATTGAAGTCCACTAGCTTGAAGATGGAGTTAGGATTGGTGCATGTGATAAGTGATTCTGGCATAATCTGCACCTTGAACCATATCTAATACTGGCACATCCAATATGCCAATAATTGATTTTGGCATATCCAATACTGGTGTACTACTACAACTTGGTCATCGGAACAAACTCTTTTAAGGGATATTCAATAATATTTCTTTTGCTTTTTTTTCAAAAGAAAGAAAATAGAAAAAGAGCTAATTTGCATAGAAGATTGTAAATATCAGGGCAAACTGATAGGAAAGGAAATAGCAAAAGAACACTTTAGTAAAAAGTAGGGTTTAACTATAAATTCTTGTACCCTCTCTTGCGGAAGAGCAGCGGCGGCGACGTGAGAGATCAAAATGACGACGGCTGCAGGAGAGTTGGTTTGGGAGATAGTGAAGAGGAACAATTCTTTTTTAGTGAAGCAGTTCGGTAGAGGAAACGCCAAAGTTCAATTCAGTAAAGAGCCCAACAATCTCTATAACCTCAACTCCTACAAACACTCTGGTATTTTTTTTTATTCTCTAATTTTATGTGTCGATTGGAACTTTTTGTGTTTCCTGATCTGGTTCATGGGGTATTGGGAGGTGGGTGCAAGAAATTGATGTTTTGGTTTTATGGGGTTCGACTTAGGGTTGGCAAACAAGAAAACAGTGAGCATTCAGGCCGGTGGCAAGGACTTGTCTGTTGTTCTGAGTACGACCAAGACGAAGAAACAGAACAAGCCTGCTGCTTTGCGTCACGATTCTGTCATGAACAAAGAGTTCCGTCGCATGGCTAAGGCTGTCGAGAACCAAGTACGTTTTCATGTTTTCTCCGTCTCTTTTGCTTATTGATGCTCTTTATTGGTTTGTTTTAATCTGATAACTGTTCTGTACGGGTCCTTTTTGATTGAAATGTTTGTAAATGATTGCAAACCTTTAGCTTTTTTGCTACTGCTCGAATTGCTTTTTTCATTTTCTTTGGATATACATTCTTGTTGAGTAACATTATTGAATCCTTCGGGTATTGTTCAAGATAGAACTTACATTCTTTTATACTGTTTCTGCTCTGGTTTAGTTATAGAAAACTTATTGGATATGTCCTTTGTAACGAGCTTGGCTATCCACTTCGTTGTTTAGTCAGTGTGTGGTTTCGGGATATATTAAATGTATTCCTGGAATCTGTTGGATCATGCTGGTATTGCCTGCAGTGATGAGCCTTTAACATGTAAGAATAATATGACGAAGATTCTTCTATTAAATACACTTTTAACGCTTGGCTCCATATCTTAATTTGTATGGATTTTGTCCTGTGTCGACCTATGCCTTCTATTTCTCTTAGGTGTTGTGATTTCATAATTTCTATTTATTTCCAATTCTCTCTTTAACTATTCTCAATTTTATGTTTTCTGGACAATATTGATTTTATGTGCTGCTTGTCTTGCTCGTTGCTTCCTCTGTTGTTTCATTTGTTATTTCTTCAACATGTGATTTGTAGATACATCAAATGTATTTCTGGAAGCATCCCATCTGTTGGATCGTATTGGTTTTGCCTGCAGTGATGAGCTTTTGACATGTAAGAAGAATCTCTCAAGGATTCTTCTATGAAATGTACTTTTTAGGTTTGGCTTCTTAGTTTAAACTTTAGGATTTTGGGTCATATGTTTCTGATGTGTTGAGATTTAAAAAATTCTATTTATCTGCAATTCTCTCTTCAACTATACATAATTGGTTTGTTTTTGGAAAAAAACATCAATTTTCGGAATTGCTTTTCTTACTCATTGCTTCCTTTGGTTGTTTCATATGCAGTCATTTCTTCATATTCTAATTATGTTGTTTTGTTGGAACTATTTATGAAGTGATATTGTAATTGTTTTTTCTTATTTATTTGTTGCTTTGTTAGCATTCTGAAGTGTGAAACTGTTGTGCTTATTTGAAATGGGTATTGGGTGATAATGGTTATGTTTTCATTGTGTTTATTTATTTGTTATTTTGTTAACATTGTTAAGAATTGATTTGCTTGTCACTCATTGCAGGTTGCTGATAACTACTACAGACCAGATCTAAAGAAGGCAGCTCTTGCAAGGGTGAGTGCTGTGCACAGGAGTCTGAAGGTTGCCAAATCTGGTGTTAAGAAGAGGAATAGACAAGCCAGGAAGTGACTTCAGAGGTCGCATTAGTCACATTCTGATTGTGCTGGAGACATCTATCTCATCATATGGACGTACTTTTGGATTTTGTTTTTACTTATAACTTGCTTTACAATATTATACTGTATCTGGCTTCCCTTGTCTGTTGTTTTGGTTCTTTTGGGATTTTCAATTCATTCTTTGATGATACTCGTTATGACCAAGTTTGGACTTGAAATTCTAAATAATAATTAAAATCATTCTTTGATGATACTCGTTATGACCTAGTTTGGACTTGAAATTCTAAATAATAATTAACAAATAAATTATATGATCGTGCAGTCTTAAGGCTTTTGATCGTGCGTCCTGCGTTTTAGCTCTACTGATCTTACACGCAGTAGGGGCTTCAGAAAAATCAAGTTGAAATTTGGTTGACAGGCTTCCCATTGTCTGGTCTAATTGTGCTTGTTGCTGTTGACTAGCCATTCTGCAACATCGGTGGGATATTAATGATAATTCAGTGGATTGATGATGTTCGTATGTAGGTCCAATTCATAGACTTCCAACTTTCGCCATAACTATTAAGACACTAGGTTTGGCAAGTGTTAAAACAGTCCCATAATTTCCAACAGTAAATACTCAATTCAAGGTTTTTATCAAAAAGTTTGGTAACTCTAGAGGATACTGAATCTTCTAATTAAGCTTCTTTTACTTTTCTAAGATGAAACATCGAGGAACATGACTCCAGGCTGTCTTGGTATTTTTCTCTCCTTTTTCTTACCCCCTTCTCAAGAAAAAAAATCAAAACTTGAAATTCCTACATTTTAGGGTCGTGGTTTGAGGTAACCGCATTATTTATCTAAGTTTCTTGGAAGTATCTTAACTTCTGATTCAAATTCATGGAACCCCATTACTATAGCAAGTTAGACAATATCAAATTGTTGGTAAGAGACTTGATGAGATTTCAAAAACCTCATGATATTCTGCCGTACAAGGCACAACCCATGGAATAATACTTATAAACCAAAGAATATATATACTAGTCAAACAATAACATACTTAAAACTATCCTTTTTAATCTCCAATTAAGTATTGATTATCAATTCTATAGTAACAAATAGAGGTCACGACCAGTTCATCGAGTTGAACAAAAACCAAATTAATAGACCAACTGAAAAGTCAAGTCAATGATATGGGCTGTTTACACGTAATTAATGTTGTAAAATATTACATTACTTGCCTTGGTGTACTTCGCTAACCTCGTATAAAAAGGCCTGTCCCTAGCTTGTAAACCACCTACTACACCATAACTAGGTGTTCAGAAAAAAGAGACATTGGCCTTATGTCTGTTAAGAAAACTCCTCTTAACAAATCCAACTCTGTCAAGGTCGTTAATGATCACCTTACATCGAAACGTACACGACATGATGATACTAGATGCTTCCCTTTCATGGAAATATCAATGGAACCAGGAAAGTCCCTGAGGAAGTTGGATTCCGGCAAGTTTAAATCTGAGATCAAGAGATGGGCTAAGGCTGTTGTGGCTTATGCTCGTCAGGTCAGTAGCAGAATTGGAAGCTCTCGCCGCAGCAGCCGGACTGCAAGTTCTCGTGATTCTTCACAACTCTACTCATCCGGTTGAATCAAATACGGGTGAAGAATCATTAGCCTGAATCAAGATGAAAAGAGGGTCTTAAAAGAAAAGCGTCATGAATGACAAGGAGGATAAAGAATCCAGAGATGTAATAGATTCTGCTGCTATATACTGCATATGTATGCCTGCATATAGTCGCTTTTTCAATAAGGAGCAACATGAAGAAATTAACATCTGTGATCTTTTTAGTCTCATTGAGTTCTATGTTTTCTGTTCTTCATTAATTGAGACTGTTTCTTAGGATGTAAATGCGACAACTTTTCAATAAAATTCTTCCCAAATGTACAGCAAGAGCTATTCCCAGGTAGTAAAATTTGTGATCTTTGACAATGTGCTGCAGAAATTTCACTAGAGGATGAGTTCTATGCAGAGAATATAACCAGTGTACAGGATTTTTTTATAAAAAAAATATATAGTGAAAGCATAACCTTAAAGACATTACAGCATTGCAACTCAACTTTCACCTTTAATAAGGTTTAACTAATTAACTCAACAATCCCAGACTTACAAATTGTCACAAAACATTACAAAGTACAACAACCCTATTTTACAAACATTTGGAAAAGGGACTCCAATTCACAAATAACACTTATTTTTCATTCTTGTACTGGCTCTTAGTATGCTTTGTGCACCCTTAGAATTTCTCTGGTCTAACAGATCGTGTTATGGACGAATGTCTAGTTGTCCCGTGTATCCCTCTGTTTTTCTATAATTTCTTTCACTCCATAATGAGTAGGTACAGCAACTAAAAGCTATTTTAAGGATAGCTCCATCATTTCCCAATTTATTAATCATTTCACTCATCCAGTGTAGAATATCTATCCAATCAGTAACCACACAAAACACATTCCACAATTGTTCTATTCTATACCAAAGTGTAACAGAAAAGTTACATTGGAAGAAAGATGAGAAATAGTTTTAGGAGTTGACTTACATAATAGGAAGAGAAGGTCTATTAGGACAAAACAGCTATCCTTGGTCCTTATTTTTTGCTTAGCTGCAGCCATGTTATGAACGAGGCTTTAATAGTTAAGGTTTTCTCCCACACCACTTTGTAGCATTTCGCTTTAAGAGATGTAGGCCCAAGGATTTCCATGTAAGAGGAGTTGCTAACCTTTCTTGAACTTTCTGCCCTCCATAATAGTTTCTCTCGTCTGTTTTAGGGGAACAGTTAGAAAATAACTGAGCTAACCTTCGTGCACCCCTCTTACTGCACCACCAATGTTCTTGTATAACAAATTTAACTTTGGAGTTAGGGAGGAAATTTGCGCCTTAGCTAATTTAATTCCTCCCTCACATCAAGTGGGCTACTATAGGTCCAATTATCATACCAAAGCCACGTAGAGTGCCCATTTTCCGGTTGTTTTTTAAATAAAAGGATAAATAACTTCTCTTTACCTTAACATTTGAATCAAGCTCCAGGAATGTTCCATTCCTATCTGTAATTGTCGAAATGAGGTATACCTCAAATAATATTCATTTATCCATTTGGACCGAAAGGCTTCCTTATCATTGCAAATTCTCTAAATTCTTTTAACTATCAAGATTGTTTGAATCATCTGAATTAAGGTCAATCCTATCCCACCTTCCTCTTTAATGAAGCATAATATTGTCTATCTTCTTTTAGCTCCCTTGTAGTTTTTAATTTTATTGGACCATAAAAAGTTTCTAATACATTTTCAGTCTCCTTATTCAACATCATAGGTAAGAAAGATGGGAACTCTAGTGATTGTGCAAATTCCTCAAAACTGAATAAATAAGCTATGACCTCCCACCATAAGACAGAAACCTATTTTGACAATTGTTAATTATGTTTGTGAACATTTCCATAAGGGGAAAGCATTTTTCGTACCATGGTTTTTTTTGGGAGATATTGGGACTCCCAAATATTTAAAAGGCATGCTACTTGTCTCCAATCTTAATATTAAGCTCAGTTTATTTTGATTCAGAACATCCCCTAATAGATATGTTTTGCCTTTTTGATAGTTCATTTTCAGTATTGACATATTTGAGAAGCCCTCTAAATTGATCAATGGAATCTTCAGTGAGTAGGGATCCACTCCACAAAGTAAAATTAAATCATCTGTGAAAGTCAAATGAGTGATTTTCATCACCCTATATTTCTGGTGGTATATGAATCTTTTATCATTTTCTGTCTTCACTTGGATAACTCTAGATGGAACCTCAATACCTAAAGTGAATAGGTAGGGGAAAAAGGATCCCTCTGCCTAATTCCTTTAGTTGATTTGATTACCCTAGTGAGTCACCATTAATTAGAATACCAAAGGAAACAAAGTTATACAAGAATGTATCCATTATATGAACTTTAGGAGATAACCAAATGCTTGCAGACTCTAAATAGTGAAGCTACATTGAATAGTATCAAAGGCCTTATAAAGATTAACCTTCAGCGCATAACTCTTAATGGGTCTTTTGGTTTCATAATCCTTCAATAACTCTTGAATCATTTGTATGTTATCACTAATATTTTTATTTAGAACAAAAGCTCCTTGTGCTATGTTGATTTTTCCTATAAGGGACTCTTTGAGCAATTGAGCTATCAGCTTTGAGATGACCTTGTATATTTTGTTACAATAGGAAATTAGTTGGTAGTCATTCATAGCTCTCAGGTTTGACTTTCTAGGAATAGGAAAAAAAATATATTTGTTCTCTTTCATAATTTTAACCTTAGAAAAGAGTTCTTGTACAACTTTTGTCACTAAATCACCAGTAATAGCCCAAGTACTTTGGAAAAAGTGAGTACTAAAACCATCTGACCTAGGAAACTTGTTTGGGTTTAAGTTAAATAAAACCTCATTAATTTGCTACCCCATTATTAGCCTTAACAAGTTATCATTTGTTTCCTGGCTTAAACAGTCAGTTACATAAGGTTCAAGCTCATTCAATTCGCATTCTACTTCCTCACTCGTAACCTATAGTTTTTGGTAGTATTTGACTGTAGTTTCTTCAATTTCCTCTCTACTATGAGAGAGTCTTCCCTCTTAATGCAGTCCAAGAGATAGCATGTGCATCTCTGGACAGATTTGACAAAATGCGGTCATAATTATGTCGACTCCAAAAACAGTCAAATTTTCACATTTTCGGAGTCAATTTCTCGTTTTTGCTATTTTTTGAAACCTTTTGATTTGTCATAACTTTTAGTAGGAATGTTCGTTTTCAATGCTAATTATTGTGTTTTTCATATTTTCTGTCTATTTTCAAAACAAGGATATTTTAGTATTTTGCCATTTTTGGTAATTTTTGGGGTTTGACTATTTAAGTCACCCAAACTATGTATTTCGGGGTCTTTTTGATGAATAATAGATCCTGATGGTTGTGTGCCTTTCTTTGCCCTATTTCTTGGCATTCGTGTTGAATCAATAGGTAAATAGAGTTATTATCGATATTCATGATCTTTTCCCTATTTCCTGGCATTCGTGTTGAATCAATAGGTAAATAGTTTTATTATCGGTATTCATGATTCAAATTAACAGTATCAATTTATACCATTATTTCGCATTGTTTTTGCTACGTTAGTTGGTATCAGAGCCAAGTTCAATCTCTATGATTGTGCCTCCACGAAAGACTGCCAGATGGGAGAGGTGTATGATCGTGATGAGATTGAACAGTTGGTTGCCCAGATCGTAGATCGTCGTATGGAGACTGTAGTAGAACGTATGATGACGAGATTCAACGAGGTATTGGGAAATCAAGACATCGTAGGAATCCAGTACTTGGAGATGTTGATGATGATTTTAACGACAAAGAGGATGATGAGTATTTTGACGAGCCTGTGCGTAAGCATCCTAAAACATGTGTTGAGAGAGATCAGCAGAGATGGGAGACTAGAATGAGGACATGAATCCTTGAGTTACATGGGAGTCTATATCCTGAAAAGTTCCTGGATTGGCTGGCTACAATAGATGAAATTCTATATTTCAAAGATGTACCTAAAAATAACAATAGATGAAATTCTATATTTCAAAGATGTACCTAAAAATAAAAGGGTGCAATTGGTGGCTACTAGATTTTGAAATAGGGCCACAAGTTAGTGGCAGCAATTAAAATTAACCCGACAAAGATTGGGTAAGTCTAAAATTGTCACGTGGGAAAAGTTGAAGAAAAATATGCGTGCCAATTTTCTGCCTTACAATTTCTAGCGATTGATGTACCAAAGGTTGCAAAATTTGAAGCAGAGCACGAGATCAGCAGATGAATATGCTACTGAGTGATAGCAACTCCTAGTAAAAAGAAATTAAGGAGACTAAGGAGCAGCTGGTGGCGAGATACATTGGCAGGTTGAGATTGCAGATCCAAGATATCGTTAACATGTTAAATCCTGTTTCTATTTTGGCAGTGCATTAAAGAGCACTGGTGGTGAAGAAACAATAGCAATACGCAAAATTTGGTACTGCAGGAAGTGCTAGCGGTGGCAGTGACAGTAAAAGTGGCGCTGATGGCAGTAGTAGTAATTGTGCAGGCATTAGTGGTTTTGTTAATAATCTTACTATGTTCAACAAACCTGAAACTAGTGGAATTAAGTGCTTCGGTTGTGGTGAAGTAAGGCACAAAAAATATTGCAAGAAGTCAGAAGAAAGAACTTTCTTTCTAGATAACGATGATGGTGATGATGAAGAAGACGGGTACGTGGGAGAGGAGCCTGCATTTGATACTGATGCAGTTGACAAGGAGATTGTGACTGGAGATGTGGATACACATTGGTCGTTTGAGGATCTTGTATGACCCGAAGAGCAATTCTCGATGATGAATGGCTGCGGAATAATATATTCCAGTCCACTTGTACAGTCTTAGGTAAGGTCTACAAATTTATGATTGATGCCAGTAGTTATGAAAACATTGTGTCAACTTAAGCAATATAGAAATTGAGCATCAAGACGGAGCAGCACCTGAAACCGTGCAAACTGGCTTGGCTAAAAAAAGGTCGTAAGGTAAGAGTTTCTAAATGAGCTTTAGTTACTTTTTCCATTGGTTCAAAGTATAAGGATTTTGTGTAGTGTGATGTTATGGATGCGTGCCATTTGTTGATGGGATTTTTGTGGCAATTCAATAGAGGGGTTACATATGATGGTAGAACTAATATTTATAGTTTCATGTTTCAGGGAGTGAAAATTGTGTTAGTGCCCTCTAAGGAATCTATCGAGAACAAGTCCATGAAAGACAATGTTGCTTTATTGTCTTGGGCCAAGTTTAAAGAAGAATTGTAGGATGTCGAGGTGGTGTATGCCTTGGTAGGGAAGGAGGTAGTTGAAAGTGTTGCAACACCAGATGCAATGGCGCCGTTGATCACTAAATTTCAAGATGTTTTTCTTAAGGAGCTGCCCGACGGATTACCTCAATTGCGTGATATTCAACACCAGATTGATCTTAAACTTGGTGCTTCCCTCCCAAATCATCCTCACTATAGAATGAGTCCCAGAGCATGAAGAGTTGAAGAGGCAAGTTGAAGAGTTGTTGGAAAAGGGGTTCATTCTTGAGAGTTTGAGTCCTTGTGCGGTTTCGACCCTTCTTAATCTAAAAAAGATGGTTTCTAACGCATATGTGTGGACAACCGTGCAATCAACAAATTACTATAAGGCATTATTTTCCTATTCCTTGTTTAGATGATCTACTTGATCAACTGAGTGGAGCTAAAATATTTACCAAACTAGATTTAAAAAGAGGGTATCACCAAATTCAAATTAGGCTTGGGGATGAGTGGAAAAACACCCTTTAAAACGAGGGAGGGATTGTATGAGTGATTAGTGATGTTGGGCCCCGATTCCTTTTCTTTAGTAAATAAGCTTTTTAAATTATTTTGAGGTTTAGTTTGTTAATTTTCTTTTGGTTGGAATAATTTGAGGTTTTTAGTGCTTAGTTAATGGTTATTATATGAAGGAATTTAGTTAAATTAGAGTTTTGATGCATTGTTAGAATTAAAAAGAATAAGATGGTGTAAGGGCAATTTAGGGAGATCACTAATGTTTTTAAGGCTTAAGGCTTACAAAGAGGGCTATTTTGGTCCTTTAAGCAAATTAAAGCAAGAAGAAAGGAAGAAGCAAATGAAGAGTGTCGTATGTGTAAGGTGAGGGGACGAAAATTTCAAGCATAAGGAGAGGATATTGACACTACAATGTTTTGGGCTTAGGTTTTAAGTTAAGAAACAAGAGTTATCTAAGTCTTTTGAAAGAAGACTTACGAAACTACAAAGAAAAAAAAAGCAAGAGAGACTTTCGGTGGGAGAGAAGACGAAGAAGAAGAAGAAGAAGAAGAAGAAGAGAGGTTAGGGCTTTTGCTTATCTTGTTTTAAAAAAGAGAATTGGAGTGATCTTTAAGAAGGAAAAAGGAAGAGGAAGAGTTTAATCCTCCATTAGAGGCAAAAGAAGCAATTTCGTGGGTGGTTTCTAAGGTAAGGGATTTTTTGAAATTCTTGATAAATTTAGAGGGGTTTTGGTATTAATAGCTTAGGAAAGGCATAGGTAAGGTTATGTAGGTTTTAATTCATGCTTTCCTTTCCTTAGATTTTCCAATTTTTGACAACTCATGTTAGGTTGGGTTCTTGTGTTTTGATGAAGGTCAAGAGAGGCAAGTGGAGTTAGGGAAAAGGCAAATTGATCAAGCCTAGAGCTAAATGGAATTAAGGTAGGTGATTTCTTAATAATTGAGTTGATAGGCATGTTGAAGTTTTATAATAAATGCTAATTAATGCTTTCCAACGATTTATAAATTTTGTATAAATTACTCTTTGTGATGATTGAAATTTGTATGAGATGGCTTTTGTAAGTAAATACATCATGGAAATGTTTGTACAATGGTTTGGTAAGTGAAAAAGATTTCAATATGTGATTTCAAAAAAGAAAAAAAAATGCCATTTTGGGCAATTATGTGTAAAATATGTGAATTACATGATTTATATGGGTTTGTGGTGGTCCCTTAAGAGTCAATTGCACTTGTCTAATTCATAGGCTTCTCCCACCTGCCCTCTAGTGGCCTTGGACCTCCTCACGGACTCCCATAAGTTTCACGGCTACACATGACCTCTTCGCGGGAATGTGTAGTACGTTCCGTTTGGATCACCCAAACCAACTTCTGATTATGTGATATGCTTTGTCTATGTTGTCTTTGTATGTTTATGTTGTTTTTGTAAATGTTTTTGATCAATTGAATTTGATGGAGAATTCTTTATGGTAAAGATGATTTTGGTAAAATTCCTTTGAAATAAACGATGAAAGACTATTTTGCGTGCTTGTTCTTAATTATTAAGTTTTTACCTACTGAGTCGTCGAGCTCACACCCTTTTTCCCTCCGCAAGCGACGAGCGAGAAACTGAGTAAAGGCATCGAATCACGGCATTACTCCTGTTTCTTTTGATTTTGGAAGATAGATCTTTAGTACCAAAGCTTTAGATGCATTTTAGCACAAAACTTATATGTTTATGTAATTTACTTTGTAAATTGACTTTTGGATACTTTTGTTGTATTAGGGCTAAAATGCCCTCTAAAGCTTTGTATTAACCTATGTTTTTCATGTAAATGCAAGAAAAATGAGTTGTAAAGCATTCTTGTATATATTGCTTTAAAATGTGTTGGTTGATAGTTTGAAAATGATTAGATGTATAGGAGTGTGGTTGCTGCCATTTGAGTTAGTGTTGGGTATATATATGGATTGGTTTGTGTTTTGGGAGATTGAAGATTGTAGGAATTGAAATTTTGTGCAGGTACTGGAGTTTGGGTTGAAAAATTGAAGATTTTGGCTAGTTGATTTTTAGGGGAGGTGCTGTCAAATTTTTGTAAAAATTTGGCAGAAACTTTGTTTGCATTTTTGACCCTCTTAGTGTTTGAATTGGATTGGGAGGTCTTCTTGAAGATTGTAGTACATGT
>JANZXV010000001.1:9757611-9769530 GCA_027576455.1 Erythroxylum roigii | reverse complement strand
ACCCATTGAGCGTAAGCTCACCCCCCTTCATTCCCATCCACAGGTGATGAGAAGAAGATCGGGTGAAAGAAAGTGAAGGATTTTGTTTGTATGTGTTCATTTGTATTGGTTTTAAGTTAGATTATTGCTAAGAAATTTGGGGAATTCTTGTATCTTGTGTATTATTGGGATTGTAATTATTATTGGGAATGTAAATAATGAACTATGGATTGTGTATTGAATTGAGGTATAAATGTGGAATGAAGTATGGATATTAAAGATTAATTGTGTATGGATTTATATATGGACATGACATGGGAATTATGTATGAATGGTGTGAGATGAATTGATGGAATGAATCGTATTGGAAGAAGTTTTCAATTGAATTGATGAAATCCGAATATTTGGTAATAAGCAAACTTTGGATAAAAGAGATATGATTATGTTTTCGAATATGAATGCGATATGATCGAATATGAAGGATTAAATGGATTGAGGAATTGATGAATTTCAAATTAGAAATTGAAACAACTTTAAATGATGTGTAAAAAGAAAAAAAATGAAGCGATATTTTTAAGCTGTGAATCGTTTTCGGATCGAGAGTTGGGTTCCGGAAACGGGATCCAACAGGTGATATTCAAGTTGATATGTTTTATGCCCAACTTCTCTCTGTTTATTTTTTCACGAAATATGATGACAAAGCCTTATACTACAAGAATTAAACTAATCTACACCTCCCCGACAACGTCATCAAAAACTAGTTCATGTCATTCGAGCTTATAAATTTACAAGCCTTCAAATATTGCAAACGAACGGGTTGCTATTGTAGTATAAGAGGTGTCGATCCTACGAGGAGGGGGACTAATCTAATCCTAAAATAAATAATGCAACGAAAAGTGATCACGAGAATTGAATTCAACCACTTAAATTAGAAATTAAACACAACGGAATTAACAATTGAGCAACAAGCACGCACAATGGAAATCAACCAAGAATTTACCAAGTTATGAGAAAGGAGATTTTACTTATCATTAATGCTAACCTAATCAATTATGTGTCAAAGGAGTGTCGGTTCTAGACTATCTTAGGGCTGATTACTCTCTCTTGAATTATAACCATTAAACTCTAAATTATAAACTCTAATCAGATTATGGAATTTACAATCTCCCAATTCAAAAATTATCCAAAACCCTAATTAGATCTTAAGCACTCTAATAAACTATTGGAACATCACACATGATTTCTCTCCGCACAATTACCAATATGATTTGTCTGGTTTCTATTAAATTACCTAACTGTCATTAATTTGATTTAATTATTTTTCATTCTGTTCACCCTCTCAGTTTGTTACCAAATTATGCAAGGATGCAATCAAATCACGACATTCATCCAATAAACACAATCAATTAAATTATCATTAAATCAAAATAAAATCCTAGAAAAGAGTTAGAACATCATCAACATTCTACCATCTATCATCATACAATCCATCCCAACTTTATACATGAATAAACATGAAACGAAAAGGAAACATAAACTTAGAATGGACAATCTAGGAAGGCAACAGTATCGGGAAACCTCCTAATTCGGGAAGCACGTCTAGACTGCTTCTTTTTCCTCATTCTTCCTCTGCCTCCTCTCTTTCTCTTCCTCTTTCTCTCTTAGGGTTTCCAAAAGTGGCTGCATGAAAAGCTCCCTTCTTTCTTCTCTTATTGTTCTTTAAATAGTCTTTTATGTTTTCAGTAACCCTAGGATTTTTTTGAGGTCTAAAAGGTCCAAAAAGTGCCTTGAAATATGAAGTTTGTAAGTGTCTGCACGTCTACCCACATCTGAGCCTTCTGTCATGATTGTGGCACATAAGCCACAATCGTGGGTCATTCCTGAAGCTTCTATCACGATCATAGGTGGGCTGTTGTTTCAGCCTGAATCTCTCCAAAACTCCTCCATTCTTTGATGTTAACCCTGAACACTAGCAAATACATCAAGGTACCTTAAAAATATAATATTTAAGCTCAAAAGCTTGTACCAACCCTTAAAACACAAATAATAACAAACTAACATAATTTTAACCTAAAGATATACTAAATGATTGAATTAACAGCTAAATACATATCAAACTATGTCCTAAAGCACGATACAATTTACACTTATCACTATCTTTTAATCTATTGTCCTTTATTTTGGTCTCAAGTAATCTTACAAAACCAGGTTTTTTTCTCCAAAATAACTTCTCTAATCACCTGCTTCTTTATAGGGTCATTTAACTATTTGATATTCCAAAATATCATAGACAAAACTTAATTAGGTATAGATTAATGCTTATTACATTACCCTGTCCCCTCTTCCTTCTTGATTTTCTCACCGAGGAGTCAACTTTTGTGAATTTCTCTTCCAAGCTAAACTGCTTATTCTACTCATTTTTAACACTTAGGTTTTCCACCTCCTTTTTATGGGATAAATTTTCTGATTCAGCTCATAAAAAAACAATAGCTAATTTATTGTTCTATTTCTTATAACTATAATTATATAACTTTATAAATCTATTCCCTTTTTCCGTTCCCACGCCTCTCCAGAACCTATATGTAACACCCAAATATCCCCTGGGAGGATATGTGGATGCCACTCAAGACAGTACAATCAAAACCAAACAATCACACTGATATTTATTTTCTAAGTATTATCATTTCTTCCTCCAAATGCTTCCTCGCCACTCAGGATTCCATCCAGATAGTTTCCCACTACATTTTCATCTTGTATCTCTAACTTTCTCCTCTTGTCTTGTTCTAATTGATTCTTTTCAAATAATATACTAGATAAATCCTAATAAGTTCTATACCTAAAAACATGCCTCATAGACTTCCCAATCTTACTCTTTAAATTTGGCTTCCAACTAAACAAAATCATTATTTCAACCTTAACCAGCTTTCTTGTTTCATTTAAATTCATCACTGATATAACATCTAGTAGCTCATCCTTAATATTAACCTCAACACACATTTTCAAAAAATGAATTCTTTCTATTATTAAAGTTTGTGAATCAAAGATGACAAGCTTATTTGTTTAGTTAACAAGAAAGCTCAAATGGTTATAATATTCTTTCTTTCTTTCTTTTGTTTTTTTTGGTGTGAAGAGGTCAGCAATTAACTTACATCATCTCAAGCCTCACTTTAATATTGATCTAGTTAAGTTATTTAGGTAGTGAAAATATTAGTGGGTTAAGAATTTTCTGGTTATCTATATTTTTCAGAAGAGCTATACATTCGGCCAATAGTGGAAAGTCTTTTCTATAGATTGTATGCATGACTAAAAAAAGGAAACGATTACACCTCTCATCATACAGTGCTACACAAAAATAAAATTTAATTAGCCTTAGGCTATATTTGGTTAGGTGGTTATTAATAAAATGGAATGGAATGTAATATTATTCCACCGTTTGCGAGGAGGATTTATAATGGAATGAAATGAAATATGATAGAAAGGGAGGGTTTCAAATTACATCATATTCCATCCTAAACAGTAAAAGTAAGTTACCTTTGATTTGGGGGGTTTAGGATAAAATGTAAAATGATAAACAACATTTCACTATGTTACATTATGAACCCTTCTTCCAAATAGCATTTCACTATATTATATTATGAATCCTTCCATTCCTCCAAAACAATAATTTTTTAATATTACATCCTTTTACATTCCATTCTATTATAAATCATTCCATTATGTTTTGTATTGACATTTTTTTCATTACCTAACATGTCTTTCTCTTACCCTCTTACCTACATGATGCCTCATTAGAAGACTTTAACTAATAACTATAATGGACACTCAAAGGGTTCTTGAAAATCCACTTAACTACCTTCAGTTCCTGCTACAGCTTGGGAAGTAGTATGCGTTTTTGTTAGAAGTGGTGATTGAATTCTCTTCAACTTCTTCTGATGTATAATCTGGGTCTTCCAATGTATCCTCCTCTGCTACATCTGTTTTAAGCCAACAAGGCCAGTTTATTCTGTTTTCTGTTCCCCAGGACATCTCTTTATGATCTCTGTGAATGGAATTGACCTTCTCCATTAATGTCAGGATCATCTTATGGTTCAAAGCTTCATAGTCCCTGTCATTACATGTAATGTAAAATATACTCTGAGCTTCAGACAGTTGAAATGCATCTTTATAAGTGAAATGGATGAGAGTTTTCATGTCACTAACCTGTATGTGTAAATAGCATGCAGGAACTGAAAGGAAGCAAGAAGCAGATATGCTAACCGGATTATAATAATCAACCATGCTTGATGATCTATAGTAAATGCTGTCATCCGAAATACTGCAACTTCTAAAAAGAATGTAGCAAATAAACCTGCAAACCGAAATCCGCCGGATAGATTTTATGCTATAGGACTACTAAACTTCTGGAACTAACAGAAGAAGAACGAAAAAGGATATCTAATGATGGTGGGACATGCTTACCAATATATAGCCTGGCTCTTACATCATATGTTTGCTTTGTGCTGGTGAACATATGGATAATAAAAACTGACATACAATAGATGAAGAATGACTTAACTATTCGTGATTCTACCAAAATTGCCCTCTGTAAAGCAAATAGCCTTTCCAAAGCGATGAACATGCTTGCTTGCTTTGATTCAAAAGCTTCCTGCAAAAACAAATTACAGGAAAGGGTTGAATATTTTTGTCAGGAACGATTACTTGAATATTATTTGATTGGCTCTATGTAACAGTACCTGAGAAGTCAATATTGACTTCGAATTCTCGATCAAGTGATCATGCACTTGCTGAAGCTGTTGTTGCCTCTGAAGAAGTTCTTCCTGCTGTCTACGGCCATACTCAGCTAACCGCTGCAATGCATTCCTGCAATTTGATAAGGAAAGAAGATAATTTCTGCAGACATTCTAGTAAAAATTTCATTAAGTAATCATTCCCTTGTTCACCTGCTCTCTTCTAGCGCTTCTGATTGAGATTTAGTCAGCAGTTGAAGACTCTTGAGTGCAGTGTATTGTCCATCTAGAAGTTTTTGTTGGTTATCCAAGGATTTCTCTGCCACATTCTCTATATTATCAGCTTTGTTCTCTAGGTTTTGCATTTTTGAAGACATTGACTCCCCAAGATACTCCATCTGTTTCTCAATTTCTGTAGCTTCATTCATCAAGTCACTAAATTTTTGGTCCAAAGTTTCATAAGCATCCAGGATCGTTGCCATCCCTTCCTTGAAAGTCTCATTCATCCTCCCTTGCTCTTCTCTCAACTTCAGTTGAGAATCAACAATTTCCTTGGATTGCTCAAAAATAGCTTCTGAATGTTTTGACAGAACGTCCAGATGCTGATTTACGTCCTCTGTTGTTTTAGCCACATTATGAACTCGGGCATCGATTGTACTTAAAGAATCATGAATCTTGTTTGAGCTCTGGCACAAGGAATCTGTTCTCTCTTGTATACTCTCTAACTTGTCTTCTGTAGCTTCTGCTGTATCTTTTAGTTCATTTACTAGTCTCTCCATTTTATTCTTAAATGCATGGGCCCTATTGTATAAAGCAACAAAGACCCTTGTCAGCTTTACAATGAAAAAATAAATAAAAAAGAAGTAATATACAGTTCAATTCCTGCAAGCAAATATTAGATCTGTAAGCCATATTAAGTATATGAGATGAGGGAACTGCTGAAGTTTATGTTTTCCATTGAAAAGGAATTTATACTTAACTGTAACTGATGGCACATAGAATTAGTTTCAAGCAAAAATTCCAAGTACACCTTATTCTCGGTGTCAGTTAACTTCCTTAGACAATCAACCATGGGAGCTTTTGTGTCACAATATGGTAAAGACGGCCTCCCTGAGTCCTTCTGGAAGCAATCACTGAGGTGCCAAGCGAATCTGGAGCGTTTCTCCTCAATACCAAGAATCTGTGAGCAACCAGCGAAGAGCTGCTCATAAGCATTCTGCCAACAGGAATAATGATTCGAGCCCGCCAATTTTTGTCTTGCGTTCTCAATAAGTTTCATCCCCTTGTCGTCTCTGAAAACATCCATGGAAAACTCAGCAACAGAGAAGTCCTTGGTGTATGAGGGTGGCTTCTGTGTATGGCGAGCCTCTGAGGAAGAAGTGAACCAACCCCATGATCGACAACTTGGAAAACCCGAGAGTAAAATCAAGAGCAAAAGAGTGTAACTCATAGCTAATGTTTTTGTTATTCCGTCCTTTTTTACCCGTAAAGAAATTCCTGCATTACACGCTTTCAAATCTTATATATACATATAATTATATGTATGTATATAGAACTTGGAGTGCAAGAAACTTGAAGGATTTGGTGTTATCGGACTGAAAAGGAAAATCTTGAAAGTGAAAGCAAACGCATATATGATCCCCCTTCTCTCTACTCTAACTCTTTTACCATACTACCCCTCTTCCCTTTCGGCCTAGGCCACTTGGCCCTTCCTGCCCAAAGTTTTTAACTCGTTTTACCTTCACTCTTCTGGGCAGGCTACCCACAGTCGTGGTGACTTTCGATGGAACCTGGAGAAACTTGAGAGGTCAAGAAAGATTTCCCTGTTTTGTCGCGCGAGCTTGTCCTTTAGAAAACCCCTAAGCCCAAATAAACACCCTATTCCTATAAACACTACAGGAGCGAAGGAGAAAGGGCAACTGCCTGTAGGAGTTTGGAAGAAAAAGTTGTTTTCTCCTCCGCCACAGGTTGCTCTTAAGCATTCCCAAGGTGTTGTAAAGGATGGAGTCATCTTCCCCTAAGGAGATCCTTAATGCCGGTGTGAAAAAATGGTCTTCTGCTCTTATTGGATTATTTTGGAGTAAGTGGCCTACGTTCCCTGCGGTCAATGCGTGGGCAAAAACCCGTTGGGGTCAGAAGGGCTTCGAGAGGGTCTTGTTGAGGGAAGACTGACACCTTCCTCTTCCAATTTGGTAAAGATTGTGCTTTGAATGAAATTATGGACCATGGGCCATGGCACATTGAGGACCAGCTACTATTTTTGCAGCAATGGTGACCTGGGTTGGAGATGAATAGAATTGTCGTAGTCATTTCCGCTGTGGGTTCACCTACACAAGCTTCCCATGGAGCTGTGGACTCTTGAGGGACTCAGTCATGTGACAAGCTCGTTAGGTAAACCGGTGAGATTGGATGCTCCTACAGTCAATATGGAAAGGGTAGGCTATGCCAAAGTCTGTATAGAGATTTCAAAAGATACTCATCTTCCTGATTCTCTGTCAGTGCTGAGCATAGGAGATGGTGGTGATATGGTCCACAAAATCATTCTAGTAACCTATCCATGGAAACCAATGGAGAACAAAAAGGGAATCTCAACCAAGAAAACATACCATCTACCCTAAAAGACAATCTGGTTCTGAGCAACAAGAATCAACAACCCGACCTGATAGAGGAGATTAGAGGAAGGGATAATTCATTAGTGAAGTGGCTACACCTAGTGAGGAGCACCACCTAGTTCCGATGACTTCCCCAACCATAAAGGAGGAGGTGCTATTACTACACTCTAGTTCAAATAATCGGACAAATACGCAAGTAGAGTTTTTAATATCCTAAGGCAGGGAAGCAGAGCAGGTAAATGAATCAGAGGCGGCAAACCCAGTTTTACGGGCTTCTTAGGATTTGGTGGAGATTCAGGAAAGGGAATCTAGGACTATAACCAAATAGAATTCAGACTTACAATTGGCTCTAGATGCTACCCACCATACTGACGCGCACCGTGAAAAGATTAACGTCGATATGATGATGATTTTAATGGATATTTTATTTTATGAATCTTTTGACCTAAAGGAATTAAACGGATAGTTATTTGGAATTCAACAAACAAAAAAATAAAGGATACCAAGGTTTTGTTAAGGAATATCAGCAATTTTGGCCTATTATCGGGGGTTTTGTTAAGGAAGCCATACATGAATTCTTTCGGAATGGGATCCTTCTTAAAGAAATCAACAGAACTTTCTTGTGTCTAATTCCGAAAGGAGCTGCTCCTTCCACCTTTGCGGACTATCGTCCCATTTCTTGCACTAATTTTCTCTATAAAGTGATCTCGAAGATACTTGCTGATCGATTGAAGAGAGTTTTGACACCTTTGATTAGTGATACCCAAAGTGCCTTTCTTCCTGGTAGATATATCGGTGACAATATTCTTATTGTCCAAGAGCTATTGAAAGGTTACTCTACTTCTAATAGCCCTCCGAATTGTACCATGAAAATTGACTTTCACAAGGCTTTTGATAGTATCAACTGGCAGTTCTTGCGATCTATGTTGACTGCATTTGGATTCCCACCACAATTTATCAAGTGGGTCATGGCTTGCATTACCTCAGTGTCTTTTTCGGTTTTGATTAATGGATCCCCTACCTCCTATTTCACAGCCGCTCGAGGGATTAGACAGGGAGACCCTATTTCCCCATATTTATTTATCCTGGCTATGGAAATCCTTACTGCTTTTATCAAGAAGGAGACTCTTTCCAACCCCAATTTCAAATATCATACTAAGTGCAAACCACTTGGCCTCACTAACCTGTGCTTTGCAGATGACCTTCTGTTATTTTGCAGGGCTGATTTGGCATCTATACAAACTTTTATGCATGCCCTCCGCATCTTTCATCTTGTATCCAGCCTACAGCTGAACTTGTGCAAAAGTCACTTTCTTTTATCTCGAGGTGCTGCTTCCATGGAATCCTCCATTTCCGAGGCAATCGGCATGAAGAAACAAAATCCCCCCGTCCTCTACCTTGGTCTCCCAGTTTCGACTAAGAGGCTTAGCTTTGCAGATTGTCGTCCTCTTTTAGAGAGGATTCAGAAGCGAGTCAAATCTTGGGTAAATAAATCCCTATCCTATGCGGGTAAGCTTCAACTCATTAAATCCATCCTCAACTCTTTGCATGTGTATTGGTGTTCCCACATCTTCCTATCTCAAGGCATTATCAAAGAGATTGAAAGGATCCTTCGAAACTTTTTATGGAGCCATTCGAATGGTACCCCGGGTGCAGCCAAGGTCAAATGGTCTAACATTTGTTATTCGAAGCAAGAAGGTAGTTTGAATCTCCTATCTATTAAAACTTCTAACCGCTCTTTGATTCTTAAAAGGCTTTGGTGGATTTTGGAGGATAAGAATACTTTGTGGATAAAGTGGTTGCATGTTTTCTTCCTTAAAGGAAACAACATTTGGGCTATCAAACCGAAAGGTACTTACTCCTTCTTTATCAATCAGCTTTTGAAATTAAGGGATAGTATTCAACAGGAGACTTCTTGTGTTATTAAAGATGGGCGGCTAGTCTCTCTTTGGTATGATAATTGGTATAGTGGAGGCCCTTTAATTCAGCAGGTTAATCCTTCTAGAGCTTCCCCATTGGTTCCATTAAAAAAAAGGATGATGGCTTTCATTGATGGGCACTCGTGGAACCTTCCTAGAACTCTATCCCATCTCCAGCCCCACTATTCCCCTTCACCTCAAGAATCTGATATCTTCTTCTGGAAAGGTATTTATACCAAGCACTTGACTAATAGACTCATTAGTGACAACTTGCGTCGACACAGGCCCACTGTTCCTTGGGCGGAGACTGTCTGGAGTAACTATTTAACACCAAGGATCTCCTTCATATTTTGGCTTGCCATTCAGAATAAGCTTTCCACAGCGGACCGCATTCCATTTATCCAAATGGATCAATCCTGCCCCATGTGTTCTCTGCAGCTTGAATAATGCTTGCACCTCTTTTTCGACTGCCCCTTCACCAACTCTATTTGGGCATACGTCACTTCGTTATGCTCTTGGACAGGTCCAGGATCAGCTCTTGTTGATATTATCACTTGTATTTCTTCCCTTTCTGCTCATAGAAGACCGGTTCTTATTGTTGTGTTGGGCGTTTGTATTTACTCTCTTTGAAGAGAACGGATGTTGGCCCCCGTTTCCAGAACCCAACCTTCTTGCGAAAATCATGAACAAATTACCTTGAAGTGTTGTTGCCAAGAACCCTAATTAGCCATGTAATTCTTTTTTTCATTCTTAATCCATTTGAACCCTTAATAGTCATCATCAATTCATTTTCATCCTCATAACGTCCCAAAATTAACTCACAATTTGTTCAATAGTGTGCCCACACAAAACAGTCACATGCTTGAACTCAATTCTCCTGCTTGTGAACAGAATTTGGAAACCTTAAAACCTTAATTTCAATTTGACTTCTTCAAAGAAATCATAGCTCTAAGTCTCTAGTTTGATTTGGCACAAGAATCACCTGAATCGGAGTTCTACAACTCAAGATATCATCAAAATACCGAAGTGTGCTCATATCTCAAACATGCTCTCCTATCCGACCTCTCACTTACTTTAATGCAAACTCTCTCAATTCAACTCCAAATGACACAATTTTTATGGAGAGATACATACATGTCTTAGGAATCCATTGCTTCAAGAATCACTTCAATTGGAGGTCGGATGAGGGAGTTATGATCAAAAGAATTCAACCTGTTCAAACCCTAAATCGATTTGAACCTCTCTTGGCGCAATCGCCATAACTTTCACCACAAATGTCCGATTGCTTTCATTTTTAGACCATTAGAAAGCAGACTGCAAGAGCTACAACTTTCATGAAGACCGCAAAACTTGATTCGGCCTCTAACAAGGTCAATTTTTGCAATCTTTCCCGTGCATGTCCATTTAACGGACATGTATCAGGCAAACTGCACCATTTCACCCGAGAAGGTCCGTTAAACAGACATCCATGTCCGTTTAACGGACATACACTGGGCAAGGGGTCCAAATTCACCCAAGAAGGTCCTTTAAACGGACCTGGGGGTTCCCCAAAGCCCTCCAAACCCTCTTTCATGCTTCCTACAACCATCCTAATATGATAAACACTTATAAACTTCTCAAATTTACTTCTTCTAATGCAAAAACACTTCTAAAAACATTCAAACACCATATTTATCTAATCAAACTCTCAATTCTTGATCCATATGGTTCATCAAAACCATAATTTCTCATCATTAAGCCTAACTATCATCAAAGCTATCACATACAACACCCTAACTTGTAACAATCATATCTCTTGATTCCAATGTCCAAAAATTACGAACTTTATAGCGTCGGAAGGCTAAAGGGATCATCTACAACTTAAGTGAAGACAATTTTTCTAATTCTATCTTAATCATTTCAGATTTTCCTTGGAAGTCATACATCAAACTCATTCTTATGAAAACTTGAAATTGTCCCAATTTCACTTCCTTAGCTAATACACCATCATCCTTATCTATTCAATTACCAATCCTCCTTTTCCATAACATTTCCATTACAACCAATAGCAACTCATAGCCAAAGTTCAACAACTCAATTCATTACTTCTTTAAATGTACTCGATTTCAACTACCAATTGAAGTTCATCAAATCATTAGCTTCCATTCATTTTTACTCTTTATATTTAACCACATCTCATCATTCATAACATTTCTATGTGTCTTTTCCCATAATATCTCACTGATTTGTATTTATACATACAAACCATTCATGCTCAACATTCACTATATTCATCCATGTATAATTTCATAATTCATGTCCATACACAATCTCACATTCCATTTTCATCATACACAATCCCAGAATTCATTACCATCATAAATTAAGAGTTTTACAACTTCATTGGCATCTCATGCCACAATACATCCTCAAACATCAATATCCACTATACAAAACATACAAGACCCAATAATTCTCAAATTACATCTAAAGCCCTGTTTTACAACAATAATTCCAAACATAACAAAACATGCATAATTGAACGGATGCCTTGACTTCTTTTTCACTTTGTCTCTTGCTCAACACCTGAGGATGGGAAGGTGAGGGGGTGAGCTTAAAAAGCCCGTGGGTAACATGCTTATAATAAATAACAAGCAGAAACTGTTCAAAAGTTCTTTATCATGAAAATTTCCTTTTTGAGTC
>JANZXV010000001.1:9720760-9730855 GCA_027576455.1 Erythroxylum roigii | reverse complement strand
TGTGTAAAAATCCTAATTTCTCACAAAATTCTCACAATTTACAATACTAGCCTTAACATGGGTAACGGGATGCTACATTGTCCCTATGTTAGGCAGCTTGTGATGTTTGGTGTATGTTTCTTGAATTAGAACTTCAAATGGTCTGATTTTTGATGATATGGAAACTAAAGACATAGGACAACAAATTTTTATAAGACCTCAAAGCGTAATTTGAATATTTGCTATGTGAAAAGTAAGGAACAAGTGCAGGTATAACTTCTAGACATAGGCCATAACTGTTACTCATCATGCATGATTATGATATGGTGCATTAAATTGAGTGAGATAGTGTTTTGAAGAAATTGATAAGTTAGAATAGGTAAAAATATGATTTTAAATGACTTTTGAAGTTAGAGTTAGAAATGGAGAACAATAGGTTAGCTTTCGGTAGTAAATGAAAATACGATTAACGTGCGTATTACGCGATCAAATACTAATCTCGAATTCGGTGAAACCAAATTTATCGTGTTAATGTCTTATTTATGAATTTGGAAATAAATGCCTAAGCGAAATGCGCTTATGTAGGTAAGGAAAGGAATAGAATGCGTGAGTGTACTTGGTGATAAAGTTGCTTAACGGTAAGTGCATTTTAAATGTTTTTTATGAAAATGTTTTCTATTTTATCGTGAAGTGAATATGGATTATGAGTTTTATATGAATGATGCATTATAAGTGAATATTGCTAGTACAATTTTATGTTTTTAGCAATATATTAATTGACTTTTGAAAGTTAAATCTTATATGATTTGAGTTTATATTGAGATGATGTTATTGGTTGATAAAAAGGAAATAATTTTTAGCTTATGGTATGCCAATAGGTTTTATACATATTAATATATCGGTGCATAACAGTTAACCTAATAAGGGCAGGTAATGTATAACCAATTCCGTAATTAGTGGTTGACCAGTTACGGGTAAATGATGTAGAACCAGCTCCATAACTACCTGTATATAACAGTTAACCTAGTACGAGTAAGCAATGTAGAACCGGCTTCGTAACTAGTGATTGACCAGTTGCGGGTAAGCGATGCAGAACCAGTTCCCTAACCATTAATGTATAATGGTTATCCTAGTACGGGTAAGCGATGTAGAACTAGCTTTCTCACTAGCGATTAACCAATTGCGAGTAAGCGATGCAGAACTAGCTCCGTGACTTTATACCTGAGGGTACCAAATGACAAAGAAGTTAGTGATAAACTATGTCGTGTAAGAAATTCATGACATTTTTAATGCTGCCACTATTTATTTGAAAAGCGATTTAAGAAACTTGATTTTGGGAAGCATATATGTTTTATATTAAATATTAAATTATGCTAATTAAGATGAATTTGTTTTAGGGATATTTAAATAGTTAAATATGATTTGAATAGAAATTATAGCACTCACTAAGCTCGTTTAGCTCACACTCTCTTTTCTATTTTTAAATGAAACCTCATAGGTGCACGCTGAGAGGCTTCAGTAGCAGGGACGTCACTTCAAGACTAGTCAGCTTCATCATGTGTTGTTGTGTAGGCATTTTTGCCTTATCAAAATTTTTTGGAACATTTGCATCTTTATAAATCTGTTTTGAACTATATTTTGTATAAAGAACACATATATATGAATGTTTTAAAGTTAAATGCATGAATATGTATGAGTTTATTTTTTAAGATTATTGAAGTGATTGTTGAGATCGCTTGTATGGACTTAAAGTCCAAAATTTGTAGTGGGGAATTTGAGATAATTATAGAAGTGTGTCGAATTTTTACAAGGCTTTTGAAAATTTTGGGAAGGCAAAAATACAATCATTGTGCTGTTTAAATTTTTAACAAAAATTATTAAAAAAACTCCATTGCTTATATCTTTTTAATGTTAAGCTAAGGCTTTTTGGTAAAAAGGGCAATAAACTTAGCTCCAAGGGAACTTTCTAGCTAGATTAGATATCGACTTAAGGGCCATCGTGGGGTGCCGGGTAGGCCGCCTAGTCTTTTCAGGATAGGAGCCTCTCCATAATGGTTTGGGACGTCACTATCATGGATCACAAGTTGAGACCTAGGTATTTGAGAAGTAGTTTTAATAGGAAAAGCTAACGTTATAATTTAGTTTAATAGTAATAAAATAATTTATTGATTTTTAGAACAGAAAACACATTAAAGAAAATTAAAGCCAATATTGTATTGAAAATAGTAACAGAATTAAAGATAAAATAATTAATTAAAGAGAATGAACCTATATTATTAATTATTCTTGATAGTACTTTTAATTTTTGACTTAATTAACTTATTATTGAATATATTCTGTGGACAACGTTAACATTGCATTCTTTCAAAGTCAACAGCAACTTTTTGGTTGCTTGGCTCGTATCTTTATTAATATTAACTTTGAATGTATCAATTTCTTTAAAATCTTGTAAAAGACTTTACCTTAATACTTCTAAGGCACGGTCCTCCTACAATTAGGCTCTTTCGAGTCATCCATAGGTTAGAATTAAAATTAGGTATCGACATGAATAAATCAGCATCAAGTCTAATAAAGATAGCTTATAAAAAATATATCTCATACTATAAATTAAATTAAATTAATATAAATATAAATAGCCACTAGGTTTCTCTTATTTAAACATTAAAAACATGTTTAACTAGATAATATGTTCAAAACAATGAGATTAAAAGACAAAGATATAGAAATCATAGTAGAAATAAATCTAGGTGAATTCCTTAAATACCAACAACTTGATCCATTAAGATGATATTTCGATCTTGATTCTCTAATAAAACTAACTTAAAATCAATAGCCCAAGAGTTGGAAAAGCCTTTGGATGGCTAACCTTGGCTTTTGCAGAGAAATGAATGTTTTTTGGATGTTTTTCTCTAAAAGGAGGATAAAATCCCGTAATAATTATGGTTTTTACCCTTAAATATTCTAATTAGCCCGTGGACTATCCTATAGTCGTGGCCCAAACTATGGGCCTTAGAGATTTTTCTCATTAATAGACATGACCTCTGACATAACCTTGTTTCAAAGTCGTTGATCTCATTATTTTCTTAAAGATGAATATACAACCTTTAATACGATTGTCCCTTAATCATGGATCTTACTATTTCCTCTTTAATTTGCATATTGCCTCTTACGCAGTCATGGCTCAAGCTGATCCACTTGTTACACTTGATCTTTTTAGGGCATAAGTTGGCATTTTGATAAGGGGCATACTGTGTTCATCTATGAATTGTGAATTTCTTCATGTTTTTACTTTGAATTACCTTTAATCCTTGAATAATATCATCCCAATGTCCAATTTACATAATTACCTTAAAAGACAATAAAAACCAAGTAAAATATAGTAATTTAGCATTAAAATTAAGCAAAATACTTAATAAAATATGTTCATATTTTATGCATGTCAAATATCCCCATATTTAAGTTTTTGCTTATCTTTAAGTAAATTAATTTTATCTTCACACTTAAGGTTTTGCTTATTCTTAAGCAAATCGATTCCATCACTATTAACTTAAAAATGTACTAATTCTAAGAAAGAATGGAACAAATCAATAAGAGTAATTAAGATTATCCTCATAATTTACCAAATATTTAGATGCAATGAACATTAAAACGAAGAGATCAAAATTATTGGTTAAAACATCCAATGGAGAACTCCTGCTATTGTTCACCTTGACTCTACATCGATTTTGTTGTTGCTAGCTTGTTTTCGTTCCTAATCTCGTTCACTTCCTGATCTTTACTTAACTCCTTCTTCCTCTTATCATTTACTTCTCTTTTGGACTCACTTCCCTTTGCCACCAACTTCTTTCTCTCCCCTTCATTATGCTACCAACTCCTTTATCCATTCCTAACCAACCAACTCAAAATGTGCTATAAATAACTAGGCTATGAACAATTGGAACAATCTTGGTCCATTGGAGGTGCTTATCAATAATAAAGATGTCTGTCTCTTCAAGTTCTCCAACTTAGAGGATGCGAATAAGGTACTTCAATCAGGGCCCTGGCATATCCACAACAAGCCTTTCTTGCTACAGATTTGGAAAACTAGTAAGAAAATGTAAGACATAAAGCAAGATTGTATTCCAATTTAGATCGGTATATATGGTGTCCCATTGGAATACCATAACACAGTTGGACTTAGCTACATCGCAAGCTTCATTGGTAAGCCAATTTACATAGACTACGCCATAGCTAAGGTAAAGAGAGATCAATTTGCTCGAATATGTGTCCTAGTTACATCCATGTTAGATTTACCTGAGAGTATTCCAATAATTCGATTGGATGAATGCATGGAACCATTTGAAGATCAAGTCAAAGTTTTTAATGTTTGGAAGTCGTAATGTGATGTTAAGAAAACATGGAAGCCGACAGGTAGATTATTCAAAGTAGGTGGATATGAAGAAGTGTTAGGTCTCACCACTGAGGAAAATAAATAGGAAACTCCAAATCTATAACCTCCTAGACAAACTTAACAAACAGACAAAAATAATGAGCTTAGAAACAAGAATGCAGAGCATTAAAAGGAAACTGCACCTCTCCGTGATGATGATACAAAATGTGAGCTCAATAATAGCACACAAGCTACTCTAAGGAAGAATCTTAACCTGGATGATGAATTTGAGCCCATAGTGAAGAGGAGATCAAGTAGAAAGAAAAAAGTCCCAACTGGGGACTCCAAAGCATAAATATTATAGCATGAAATGCCAGAGGGGCTAATGCCCCTCACAAAAAGCTTTTGCTAAGGAACCTAGTAAATAAGAATAAGGTATCAATTGTAGGCCTCTTAGAGACATGTATAAAAATACAAAACTGCATTCTTTTATTTATTTATTTTTGAACTAGGCTTTGGAGCCTAATTTCTGATTATAATCACTATCCTAATGGTAGAATACTAGTTGTTTGCAACACTCTAGAAGTCACTACTAATGCCACCTTTATATCAGATCAAGTAATTCATCTTGAAGTGGTTAGGAAGGACTCCGGCATGACATTTCTAATTTCATTTTTCTTACGTGCACAATAGTTCTTGTCATAGAACTGAACCTTAGTCCCAGCTGAAATCTTTATCATTAACAATCTCACAATCTTAGCTTATAGTTGTAGATTTCAATGCTTTCATCAATCATGAGGAAGCACAAAGGATCAGGTTTGTAGGAAGCCCTTGCACTATATTGAGGCAATGCATAAGTCACATCACATTCAAGTTTTAGGCCTAATGAGGGGGTAGTTTCTATACATGGTGTAATAAGTAAGCTAGGGAAAACTTCATTTAGAAGAAACTCGAAAGAAGTATGACAAACCATATATGGTTTATAGCCTATCCAAGTAGTTACACCACCTTCACCAACCAAAGCCTTTTATATCATTCTGCCTTAATAACTCACTGGATATAGAGAGAACCTTTTCACCCTTCAGATTTAGCAATTTTCTAGCTGATTTAGCTGAATTTGAACCTTGTATACTCAAAGCTCTAAATGTCTATATACTAGGCTCTAAGCAATTTATTCTTGCTACGAAACTTACCTTCATCAAGTAGGAAATGAAATTGTTGTTTAATAAGAATGTGGGCAATACACACCATCTTCTAAACTCAACCAACAGTGTAGTCAAGAAGATCCAAGATGAACTCCAAATTGATCCACACTCTCACAACCTACGGAATCAAAATAGAATTTCTATGTAACATCTCACTAGTTCTTTTAATTTTGATCACTCATTGATGAAGCAAAGGTTAAGGGTTGAATGGATAAAAAAGTGTTGGGCCCTGAACCTTTCTTGGAAGTTAGGACTATTAAATGAGAAGTTGTTCATGATTATTCATGTATAAAGGAAGGAGAATTCATGAATTTAAAAAGAAATAGAAAAGATGGTTTAGGTATAAGATGGATTATATAGAAAATGTTGAAAGTCAAAAGCTGGAAAATGTGTATGTCCATTGAACATACTCTGGTGTTTTAGCCATAATTTGATCTCTAGTCATCCAAATGAGGTGCTTCTTGTTTTAGATTAAACTAGAGAGAAAGGGCTATAAATGTTCTGAAGGATTTGAGTTTCAATTTAGTCTTTAAGAATGTCAATTTTAGGATGGAAATAAAGTGCTGAAAAATGTGTTAGCATAATGACAGTCCGAGATGTTGGACTATAACTTCTGGTGTAGTTCACCGAATTGAGTAATTTTGGTGTCATTAGAAAGATAAGACAATAAGGAACATTTCTCTAAAAGGAAGTTTTGGCAAATTCCTTCAAATTGATGGTGAAAAAAATGTCCTAAACTAAGCATGAATTAAACTAAAGTTCAAGGGAAATTTTGGAACATCACTTAAAAGGTTAAGTTAGAAGGCTTGCATGGAGGGGCTTTATGGTCATTTAGGCTCCCATTAAATGAAAGAATGAAGGGCTGTCATGGGGGAGAGGCAGAAGTTACGAAAATAAGAAAGAAAAGAAGAGACAGAAGAGAGAAAATAGAGAAGATGGTTCGGTGATGGAGAAGAAGGAAAGAAGAAGAAGATTTTCGTGGAAAAGAAGAATAAATCAAGCTTTCCAAGGTATGTTCACCATCTTCTTCATGCTTTGGGTAAAGTAATGGGTTGTTGTATTATGTTAGAGAAACCCTAGAGAGAGAGAGAGATTTCGTGAAGAAGAAGAAGATGGTGAGACTATTGGGTTTGTTTTTGGGTTTCTAAGCTAGGTGTTGAGCTTTCTAACCTATATGGACCATAGGAAGGTTGGATTTGAGTTTAATTCGGGTTAATGTTAGTTTTGTGTGATTATGGAAATTAGGGAAATTTGGGGATTTCCATTTGGATTGGAAATTGAATGAGAATTTTATATTGTGTTAGGAAATCAAGGAAGCCCTAATCAAGAGCAAGAGGAAGGGAACCATTGCAATTGGATTGTCAAGAGTTATGAGGTGGGTTTCTTGTTTATAGCTTGAATAATGAGCCATCGATGTGTTTTCAAAATCAAGAAAATAAAATGTTTTAAATGGCTTCTTAAATGTTGCTTTTATTGTTTGTCATGGATGTGAGAAATTGCTAAATTTGTTGCATTCAGTGCTATTGAATGATTTGAGAATTGCTACGCGAATTTGGTTAACAAATTGTGAAATATTGATGTAAATGCATATGAAATATGCCATGTACATGAAATAAGCTTTTAAGAATGTGTCAATTTTGGGCAAAAATGTTTTCAAGATCATGATTACATGTTATGTGGGTTAGGTATAGTCCATCCAAGAAATTGTCACGTGCACGTTGACCTGCCCGCAAGTGGCACGAAGCTCCTTTTAGGACTCCCTCAAGTATTCGCCTACACAAGGCCATTTAATGGAATTGTGTAGTTGTCATGTTTATGGACTTGCCAAACCATTATGATGTGTTTTGTGTTATGATTTGTGATAAGTTTTGATGCATTCATGATTTATAAACAAGTTAAAAAAGGTGTGAGTTGTGTTGTTGCGATTTTGATTTCTTAACAAGAATTCAGAGAAAAGTGAGTTTTATGATGAAATAAGCGTTTTGTAACAAAAGACTTTTGAAAGATTTTTGCTTGTTATTTTGTTATAAGCATGTTACCCACAGAGCTTTTGAGCTCACCCCCTCTTTTTCCCCATCTCCAGGTTTTTAGCGAGTGATCAAGTGAACGTGAATCAAGATCCCAATCTGAATTTGCATGTTGTATTATATTTAGAATAATTGATGCAAACCAAGGCTTCAAGTGGAATTTAAGATTATTGGATTTTTTATGTATTGATATTGGTATTGTAATTTTGGCTTGGTAATGCCATTGGAGCATGTAAACAGTTATTTTAAGATGTTGATGAAAAATGGAATGGTATATGGATATTGAAATGTAAATTTGTATATGGATGGATATGATGAATGTTGGGCTTGAATGGTTGGTATGTATGCATATGTATATGTATAAACCAGTGAGTAATCATGGAAAGGAAACATATGAATTTTGGATGATGAAATATAGCTTTATGTGACAATTTAAATAAGTTGAGATTTAAGAATGGATGATCACAAATTTTAGAATGTGAACATAGGTATGAATGATTGAATTGATAAATTTTGAATAGGAGTTGCCATTGCTTATAAGTGAAATATTATGGGAGAGAAGGATTAGTATATGAATATATATATGAGACTGATGTTGTAATAAAAGAAGTGAAGTTGAAGCAAATTCTAAGTTTTCACATGGATAGGATGTGTGTCTGATGCAAGGGAAATTCTGGAATAATTGAGTTAGAATTGGCCAAAGTTGTCTCCTTTGAAGTTGTAGCTTATTCTTTTAGCATTCCAACACTATAAAGTTTGTAAAGTTTGGACATAGGAATCATGAGATATGAATGTTCCAAGTTGGCATGTTGCGTAGGTTTTTGTATGTATGACAGCTTAGGTAATTGATAAGAATGTGTGGTTTTGATGAGAAACTATGGTTTTGATGGATCAAACGGATCAAGAATTGGTAGTTTGATGAAATAAGTTTGATGTTTAAGTTAGTTACGAAGTGATTTGGCACTAGAATAAGTGAATCTTGCAAGATTAAAAATCTTTATGTTGTTAAGAAGGAATTTGGAAACATGAAAGAAGGTTTGGAGGGCTTTGGGGAAGCCCATGTCCGTTAAACGGACATCGAAGTCCGTTTAACGTACCTTCTCGGGAGAAATGGTGCAATTTGCCCGATACATGTCCGTTAAACGGACATACACGGGAAAGATTGTGTATTTTGACACTGTTAGAGGCCGAATCAGGATTTGTGGTCTTCATGAAAGTTTTATATCTCGAAGTCTTCTTTCTAATGGTTCAAGAACAAAGTCAATCCGATATTGGTGGTGAAAGTTATGGCAATCGCGCCAAAGTATGTTCAGATAGATTTTGGGTGTGAACATGGTTTACTCTTTTGAGCATAACTCCCTCATCCGACCTCCGATTTATTTGATTCTTAGACCAATGGATTCATAAGACATGTAGGTATATGCCCATGAAAATTGGTATCAATTGGAGTTAAATTGAGAGAGTTTGCACTAGAACAAGTGAGAGGGCAGTTAGGAGAGCATGTTTGAGATATGAGCACATTTTGGTATTTTGATAATATCTTGAGATATAGAACTCCAATTGAGTTGATTCTTGATCCAAATCAAACAAGAGACTTAGAGCTATGATTTATATGAAGAAGTCAAATTGAAATTAAGATTTTAAGTTTTCCAAATTCTGTTTACAAGTAGGAGAAAAGGGTTTCAAGCAGGGTGACTGTTTTGTATAGGGCACACCTTTGAACTATTGTGAGTGAATTTTTGTGATGTTATGAGAATGAACATGTAACGGATGATGGCTAATAATGTAAAAAAAACCCTTCAAGGCAATATGCAAGCTCAAGGTATCAAGGTAATATGTACGCTCACGCGTTCATGTCTTAAACAAAAGGTTGGGTTCCGGAGACGGGACCCAACATAAACCAAATAGTTACGGGGGCGGGATTTTTTGGTCTTGTCTACTGTCCCCACTCACGGGGACAGTAACCAAACACAAGGTTATGCACCGTTGACTCCTTTTGGATTGCTTCCTTATCTTGTGCGAGTTTTGCGTATGTAAATTGGGCGACACTAATGCTGATGTCGCCACTTTACTGATAGAGAGTGACTCATTAATAGTGATGTTAGCCACTGGTGATACTCCATCGACGCATCCAGTAAATGCAAGGAAACAAAATAAAAAACACGTATTAGCAAAAAAGATAAAACATGCAATTAGTTTTCCAGAACCCACAAAAATTAAACTAAAAACATTCTTAGCTAGGGCATGCATTCCAAAACAAACACAAGTCTAGGAAATCAAACTAAAAACATTCTTAGTAGATGCAATATACATGGCTTATTCCTAAGCCAATTTTCATAAACATAATAACATAATAAATACAAATGGTTGGCGCAAAAGTAAATTTTCCAGAAAAAGACAAGCTATGCATGTATAATTTTCACAATCAAGAATAAAACTGATTGGACCGAATTTATACTATAAATTAGGCCCATTTTCTTAAGTAATTATGCAATTGTTGACTCCTGAATTATGA
>JANZXV010000001.1:9704197-9720660 GCA_027576455.1 Erythroxylum roigii | reverse complement strand
TAAGGATGAAATTTTGGGGCATGTATGTATGTATAAGATGATTTGAGATTCGCATGAGGATGAAGTTCCGAATAGGGAAATTATACTGTTTTGATTGTATAAGGTTGATAAAGATGAAAAAAAAATACCGGTTTCGGATTTATACCAGTTTTGAGTAATCTATACCGGATTTTCGGATTTGCTTTAGTCTTAGGGTTCCAATGCGATGAGGATTTTCAAGACTTTGTTTGTTTCGATTTCAATTTCGATTATTCCATTTTCGGTTCGGCCCACTTCCGGGTTCGACCTTCGCTTTTTGTCTTCCGTTTTTCGATTGGGGTTTCGGTTTTGAGATCGGGTCCCAACAGAGAGTAGCTCAATGGTAAGAGGCGTGCTTGTAAAAGCAATAAAACCTTGAGGTGGTTGCGAGTTCGAACCACCAAAGAGGACAATACTGATTAAGGTTGTGGCCACGTGTGGTGGGTATGGGGGCAAACATTGCCCCGGTTCTCAGCAGCACGGACCCAACAATTAAAAGGTGGCTCAATGGTGAGAGGCGTGCTTGTAAAAGCAACAAAACCTTGAGGTGGTTGCGAGTTTAAACCACCAAAGAAGACAATACTGATTAAGGTTGTGTCCGCCTGTGGTGGGTATGCGGGGCCGACATTGCCCTGGTGCTCAGCAACACGGACCCAACACTTGACTTACAAACTTGTATAGAAGTATACATGCTTATATATATGACTTAAGTGGTTATGTATAGGACCTTGTAAGTCATTACAAATGTATATAAACTTGAAGACATTGTTTCAACCATGTCTATGACCTATATGGCTGTGTGAGTAAGTTATACGGTCATGTATATTGCTCGTGTATCTAACTGTAAATGCGTGACTTCATGTTTTTTAGAAAATTAACACACACGATCATCTACACATCTATATAGCTTCTGTGTAAATCATGCAGCCTTAATTTTAAAATGTAAAAGGGAAACTAAGAGTCAAATCAAGATACGTACAAATTAGAGATATCAAAGGACGTAGATTCCTCACCTTTTAAAGATCTACACATCTATATAGCTTCTTCTAATTCAAAAGGGATATTGAGGGCAGTTAACATGCTTGCACATTGATCAATCTTAGTGATATTGTTCTTAACTCTCATTTTGATTTAATTATATTGTTCTCTAATTAAAGTTTAGGATTTATGTAAGAATGATTTAGATATAGCTTGCTAGATCATTTATGTTTGGGTTTATTGTCAGACTCATGACTACAATTTGTATTTATTATTAATCTAATTCATATGTAGTAAACTCATAATCATGCATCATTAAAGATGACATAGCATAAGTTAAATGATCCAAGCTTTTAGGATTATTTCTTAGATTAACTTATTTTCCTACTACTTAATATGTCTGTCCCATTAAAGTTAAAAAGCTTGTTTTAGGTTGTTTGATAGCTAAAACATAAAATAATATGAAATAAAGTCCTATACAAACACAAAAAATGGAAAAAATATGAAATAAAAATGAGATCTATCCTAATTCATGGGTTACCTCCTAAACAAAGTTTGTTTAATGTTGTTAGCTCAACAATATTTACCATTAACCTGGGTCTTTAATTGTCGATTTATCCATTTAGCGGTATAGTAACCTATGAATAAGCCATATGTTGTAAGATAATAATAATAAATACATAATTGATCAAATTAAGAAATCTAATTAACTTCAGTAATGCCCTTTTTGATACCAAAGTGTCAATAAAATAAAGAATAATAAAACTCCATGAATCTTTAGTTGAGTCAAACAGTTTATCTTGTGGGAGTTAAGAACCATTCAAACCCAAAGGTAGCTACCAATAATTTATCAATAGTTTCATTATTTGGTTCCTCCCCTTGTTCTTCCTCAAGCACCTTTGTCCACTCTTCTATTTTCTCTTCCTAGACAGAGGCTTCCTCCTCTTCTTCTTCCTCAATCATGTTTTTCCACTCTTCCAATTCCTCTTCTTGGATAAATGGTTTCCTCCTCTTCTTCAACCACAATCATCCTTGTCATTAATTCTTTTTTCTCTTTTAAAGCAACATTTACCTCCTCATCTTCTTGAAATGTAATTTCATTCATGAAATCGACCTTTGTCTCATCTTCACACTAATGCATTAAAAAGATCAAATAATAAGCTATATTTAGCTCAATATATTCAGGCAAAGAAAATCTCTTATTGAATTTGTGGTGACTAGCTTTAATATTGTCAAGGCCTTTTGTTATTATTTCTATATGATGTTCTTCTTGTTACTTGTAATCATTCCATCCATCAGCGTAAGGGTTGCTCCACTCTAAATTATAAGTATTTTTATATTTTGTACTCTAAGGCTGATTTCATATGCAATATAGATGCTCCCACATATAGTTTGGTACTTAACATTCATGATTGTAATGTTTACTCCTAAAAATGTCACAATATAGCATAGATATCAGTTGAGCATCCAAATACATGTCACTGTACCTTTCATTCCAAGTTTATCATGTTACCATTTTCGATGCCATATTATGACTCCCAAAAGAATACTATCCTCTCCATCCTTCCATTGTAGTTTATAGCTATAATTCTTAAATCCTAACAATAAACCACAACACAAAGTCTAAATAGAGAAGTTCAAAAGACAAATAAATGAATATGTCAAAAATAAATAAATGCAAAAAATAATGAATAGATTAATAAAAGCTAGGCTTTCCTAATATTATAGTCCCTAACAACTATACCAAAAACTTGATTGAATTATATTACTTATAAAGAAGTATAAGTTTTAACTATAAATGCATGGTGTAGCTGTAGCTAGCATCGACAAGTACAGATCGATCCCATGAGGACTGTAAGTATTAGTATTGACCCTTTTTCTTTTATCTAACTGCCAAATTAGGTTGTTAATTTACTTGAAAATTAAAGAAAAAAACTAATCTAAAGTTGATACAATAATGAACTTAGATAAAGAAAATACTACGATTAGTCATTATCAAATAAGTAGTACATAAGCGATGAATCCCCCAAGATATCTTAAACACTAACCCTTTATCATAAAATTAAATTATTGATTATTAGACCATGAAAATTCCTATCTTATGTTAGTATCTTTCTCAAGACTATTAATAAATAACCCTCAGTTGATTAACTAAAATCTCTTTCTAGTTAAAACCCCTAAGATTGCATTATGGATTTGTGAATTTTACTATTAGGTTTGAACCTAATTCAGAGGATTTATGTTAACCTATCTCTTTGTTTGCATGAAAATCCTTCCAATTATGGTAGACCTATTCACATAAAAGGATTTCTCAATCTCAATGATATGGAATCAAATATTAGACTAATATTTTGAATATATTAGTTTAAGAATATAACATATAATTGAATCACAATAAATCGATCAATAATAACTGCATTAAATAAGAGATTATATCGTATTATCATCATAACTTAGGGTTCATCATATCTAGGCACTAAACAATTTAGTTCTACATATAGAAAACAAATCCAATAACAAATATTTAGAAGAACAAATAGAAATAAAAGAATTCATATTCTAAATCCCCCTTTTGTCTCTGATGAATCTTCTTGCAATTTTAATTAAAGGATGCTCTCTAATGAATCTTCCTATTTTCTCATCCTCTATTTAGAACTGACTCTTCTCTGTGTTTCTTACGACTCCAAAATGCTTCTAATGTGCCTCCTCCTATGTAGCCTTCAATAATATCCTTTTATAGTAAAAACTATTCTAGGATATACATGGTCACTTACACAGCCATACCTCAAATTGTGACTTTACATAGTCTTAGAGACTTATACATGGCCGTGTATCTTAACATATACACAGGTGTGTAACTCCATACAGAGAGGAATTGTATTGTTAAAGCTCTGAATGTTCACAGTGACTTACACGGTCATTGTACACGATTGTGTAAGTCTAAAATTGCTCTAATTCTTCCATTCCATGCTACAATTTCACCTGAATACATTTTCTCTTAGTCTATGAAGGCAATTATCCCTTACAAATACACTTGAAGCAAAATAAGTACCAAAATTACTATATGACCATTAAATAATCTAGCAAAACATGCTAAATATGTGTATATAAATATAGTTAATTAATCATCTATCACATATTCATGTGAAGGATGAGATTGAACTAAGAATGGGACTAAAACCTATTAATTAATCTATGCAATTTTGTATTGTTTGAATAATTTGTCTTCTATAGTTTAATTTTATTTTATTGCATCAATTGAATTCATCCAAAACCACCAATCATATTACACTAATTTATTCATTACAAACACTAGTCATGCACTCGTTGCAGACACAATCCTTTCTTAACACTACTATAAATTTAGTTATGCAGAGTTAGGCTCTTTTTTTGGGTCAACAAGCATCAAAACTCAAATGATCCTTTTTCGGTATAGGCTGTTGAAAACCTAATTGGGGCTATTCTTAAAGCTTTATAACTATATAAGAGAAATTAAGATGATTTCTCCATCCTAGATTATAATTTGTATCATAGGGGTTGCTTTATCTCTAAAAGCTTCTCGTAAAATCTACTTGCTCTATTGATTATGCTATGAGATTCCTAGCTTGACACTTCATTCCTTGACATCTTCTCTCATAGAAGTCACATTTTGTAACTAGACTTGTTCTTAATAGAGATTTCATAGTGTCTACTTTTCTTGCTATCTCCTCTATTTGAGTTGTTAGTGCAATTTTGATGTCTATATTATAGATCCTAAAAAATTTGTTTTCTCTCATCCTTTTTGATACCACAACTAGTAGTTCTTCATTTCCATCTCTTTTTTTAACTTTAGATTAGCCTTTGTAATCATTATAATCATATTGTTTAATGTTACACCTACTACAACTTCAATCATTTACCTTGTAAATTTCACTAGACCATTATAAAATGTCTAGACTTGCATCCATGTTGGAAGTCCATGGTATAAGCACTTCTTTAATAGATCCTTATATCTCTCTCAAATCTCATATAAAGTATTATTGTCAAACTATTGAGAAAAAGAGATATCATTTTTTAGTTTTGATGTTTTAGATGTTGAAAAGTATTCGGCAAGGAACTTCTTTATAGGACTTTTTCGAGTGTTGATTGATTCAGTTAGTAATGATTTCATCCATTGCTTTTCTAGATCCTTTAGTGAATGAAAATAAAATTAGCCCAAAGGCATCTTTGGTTGCCTTATTGATCTTGAATGTGTTATATATCCATAAGAAGTTAATGATGCATACATGAGGATTCTCGTCAAGTAATCTATCAAGTTGTACATTTCATTAAAGCATTTAGATTACATTGAACTTAATCTCAAAATAGCTATCTATTTATGTCTTTTAAATGCTCCATTATGTTTCCATAAGAGAGGTTTTTATATGCTCCATTATAGTTCTCCTTTCTTCTTCCATCCTTTCAGGTTGTAATTATGATGTATCTCTAAGTTTTCGATTAGTCTACTTTTTTAGATCTTAAGGCAAAGCTCTCTAAAGTTTTAGATCTTTATTAAGAAATACAGATTGTCAAGTTTTTTTCATACACCACAATTGCTCTTGAAATCATAATAAATAAAGAAAAATAAAATAAAATAATATATAAAGAAATTTACATAAAAAGAAAATAACTATACTATACTAGAAAAATAATTAATTGGTTTTCTAAGCCAAATTAATTTCTTAAAAGTAGCGCTAAAAACTTGGTGGGTATGAAGTTGATATGTTCTTTTAATGCTAATAAAATTTTTCACTTAAAAATCTATTACTCACTAACTAGGTAAGTGTACATAGTATTGGTAAGCAATACAACGGTAAATTGGGTATTGATCCTGCGAAGAAATGTTGTGGATAAAAATACCTAACATTGTTGTCTAGTATAAAGGTAATAAGTAGAAATAGGCTTTTTATGGATTTTGGGAATAAAGAAACATAAAATAAATCAAAATCTAACATGCATATCAATAACAACTACTAAAGCATCAAAAGATAATGTAATCAAATAGCTATATCTAGATGAGTACTTCCTTAAGTAGCTTTTTTACTTCATTAGTTAATTAACCTATGATTAGAAATATTTATTAGACCGATAAGATTTCATATACTTAAAATGCACTTTTTTGATTTACATCCTTTTACTCTCTGTTTAGTTGACTTGTATCTCTACCAATGCTAATCCTCTTTTGAATGTATTAGGTCCTATTGAATCCTATCAATGGTTTTATCTTGACACTAGGAAGATCAAATAGGTCTACCTTGAGCAACCCATTCAGCCCCTTTATATAAGTCGTGGTTTACTCATAAATATGCTCTCTAAAGTCATCCATGGTTAAATTAAAATCAGATTTAGATGATGAATTAAATAAATCAACATTAAGACAAATGAAGATAGCTTATAAAAAAATATCCCATATCCATACCCTAAATTAAATTAAATAAACAATAAAAAATAACTACTTGGATTTTTCTGTTTAAACATAGAAAATTTGTTTAGCTATGCAACTTACTCAAAATAAAAAAATCGAAAGACAAAGAAAGAGAAGCCATAGTAGAAATAAATTTAGATGAATTCGCTAAATCTACCAGTTACTTGATCTACTTAGATGATGTTTAGATCTTGATTTCTAGTGAAAAATAAGTAAAATTGATCATTTAAATGTTAAAGAAGCCTTCCAATGGCTAACCCCTAACTTTTAAAGAGAAAATGATGTTTTTTAATGTACTTTTTTTAAAGATGAATAAAGTCCCCAAGAAATTATAATTTTTTCCATTAAGTACATTTTACTCCACCTAGACCATAGTTTATGATACAATCATTGCCTAAACTATGGGCCTTTTTGATTCTTCTATGTAATAGATACAACCTCTAACATAATTGAGTCTTTAAGTTGGGGATCTCTATGTTTCCTTGATATGAATATATAGCCTCCGACATAATCTATCTCTCAACTCTGGATCTTATTGTTTTTTTCTTTCACTTGTTAGTACGTAGAGAGAACCTTATTGCGTACCCCAGGGTCCCGTGAAAGGATTAAAAACAAAGGTAATACGAAATACCTGGATTTCGGTTCCATCTCTGATTTCGATGCCAATTCTGAGCTTCAAACGTTTCCGAATCTCCTGGGTCCTTTAGCGGAAAGTGCTCACCGACTCACGGGTAAGGCCTTTCTACGGTTTCCTCAAGTTCCTAGCTTCCTTTATGGGTCAGGAGCCTTGTGCTTGTGAACGGCTTATAAGTAACTGCAGGAGGCCTTACCTTTATATAGCTTCCATATCGGGCTTCCCCATCACAAGCCGATATGGACCTGGTCCATACTAATCGGGACCCATTTTTCACCCAGACTTCGACCCATTTATTTAGATTATTTATTGGGCCACTTAATTATCTTTATCTGGATCAAATGGAATAACTTAACCGATAATTTTTTTAAAAACCTAATTGCAATTCATGTTAGTCCAACTTAATGAGACATTGACAAAATTACCCCTAAGGATAAAAATGTCTTACAATCTCCCCTTTGGACTATCATTAATTGCAGTAGACTTTAGTTTAAAAACAACTTTAAAATTCGGTTAAGCCACACTACTGTATTAGACGTCTAAGTTTTGAAAACAAAACATTTGATCTAAAGATACGAAAGTCCATCATTCTGTCCCGCAAGGCTTTCGGTACTGAAAAGCATCAAATACATGTGTCCTATATGACACAGATCTAATACAATCACGAATACCTAATACTCCACTAACATGAATGGGAAAATGGAGCGTGACAAACTATGATGATACCTTTATGATCTAAATTGTATCATCTTTGTTTATAGGTCTCGATTTCTCCAGCTTTATGCTAAACTGCATGTGCTAAATTGCATTAGAGAAATTATGTTTTCTCTCACTAAATGCTAAATAGCATTAGAGAAAACCTTTATGTTCTCCAACTGAATGCTAAATTGCATTAGAGAACCCTTATGGGATTAAAAACTTATATCCCCCTATGTCATGTCAAACTTTATAGTTAGCTCTATTAAACTGTATGCGTCTAAATGACATAGGCACAAGGTCAATCTGTATATATGCCTAGTGACCTTCAAATGCTTAAGATTGACACCAATCTTAAGACTTTCATACGTACTATGACAATGTATGATGACACTTAATATTGAGGTTAAATGATGATCATGTTAATCAGTAACCATCATACTATCATAATACTTCACAATGTACAAATGTACATAGAGCAAACCTAACGATCCCCTAACTGGCAGTGTCTAACGAATCAATACACCCATACTATATACTTGTGTTACAAACACAAGTGGGTGAAGCCCTTTAGTTAAAGGGTCGACTCACAATTCCTAAGTTCTTTAAATGCTCCCCTTTATGTCATTTTGTGTGTGTCAACATCCTTATAACCAACTAATTGATCGTTAACTGCTATAACCCTGTGATATTCTTCGTTGTCCTTAAACAACACTATAAGAAGAATGCTACAGTGAAACCAAATGGGTCTAGCTTCTGAATGGACCACAGACAACATAGAAATTAAATTTCTAAGTTAAACCGTCTGTAAAGCAGCCCCTTAGCATGCACCCTGCATGCCTAGTTGAGGAAGTTACATGTGTCTCTTCAACACACTTCTACCACTATGTACCATCTGCAAATGTCAACTGTAACCTTAAGTGAACTTTCGATCATCCGAACACCCAGCTAACTTTAAATTTGAATTCCCTACGAGGTTCAGTCTGTTGACTTTACTATATGTCAACATATAATCCTTGATTCCTTCAAGTATCTCAATACTCACTAGACTGTGTTCCAAAAGTCTATAACTGGATTAACCAGATATTGACCAAACAGTCAAATAGTAATTGCAATGTCCTATCTAGTACATAGCCTAGTATACATTAGGCTATTCGCCATACTAGAATACGGAACATTCCTCATAATCTCTCTCTTTACTTTATTCTTTGGGTACTGTATCAAAGAATATCTCTCACTGTGAGAGACAGGTGTTATGTTAGGTTTACTATTAACCGGATTAAACCTCTGTAACACATTCTCAATGTACGCATTCTTTGAGAGATCTGATGAGTGTTGAGATATGTCCTGGTGAATCCGATTACCTAGGACAGAAGATGCTATACTAAGGTCCTTATATCTAGGTTCTTGATCAAAAGTTGCTTATCCTCATACAACATGATCAAGTGACTTGATGTGAGCAATTTACCATCCTTATGCAGTAATAGGAAGATAACTTGCTCCCCTTTGCTCCCCTTAACTTCATAGTACAGGCATCGTTTAACTTTATTTTCCAAGAAGTCGGAAGAGGCCATAACCTCATCAAAAGTAAAGTATCACCTTCAGGAGGTTTATTGTAAACCATATATTGATCTGCATAACTCACAAACCATGTCAGTACTGTCTAGATCCTTGGACCCTACAGATTGTACCATATAGACCACCTCATAAAGGTTCCTAATCAGGAAGATGGTTATGACAACCTTTTGATGTAAATCTGTATCATCATAAGCTATAATTGCTTTTATCACTCAAAATGTATCCTACGAGGATACGAGAGAAAGGTAACACAAAGTCAACCTTATTCCCTGAGTGAACCCTTATGCAATGGAGAAAGTTCACAAACCATTGACCTTTTTCCTGAAATCCTTTAGATCTCAACTTTATTTATAACTGACGAGCTTGCAGTTCCTGATGCAAATCAACTAGCTCCCCTGACCTTACTATGCTTCATGGCTTGCATTCGTCATTCATCGCATCCCACCACACATCCGCATTGAGTCCAAAAATAGCTTATGCAAAAGTAACTGGATCTGTAATATGTCTAATAACATAGTCCAGTACACCTGACAGACTATGTTTTCAGATGGGATAGCAGGTTGTCTCACTCCAATGGATTTACTTAACCTTATTAGATCTTGTACCCCCAGGAATCCCTCTGTGTATAGGTATGGGTTCCTATTCCTGTATAGTTATGGTACAAAAATCTAGATCCGCTAGATCTAACTGTATGAGTAGTGGGTACGGGATACTTTAGTATCCATCCTGCTATCATCCAAAAGGTCAAAAGACCCGCCATCGTCATAGACATGGTATTCCAGAAACTTGGCTGTTTATGATTCCATTATTCTGGTCCTTCCTTATCTACAGTAAAATCTGTAGACGTAAAGTGGATGAGATCTTTTACAAAATAGCAATGAAGAACGAGTATGCAATATTTCTGTATAAGGATTCATTTTGCTTTGCATTGACTTTTTAAAGTCCTTTAGGGTGCAATATGCCTTTCGGCAACACACCATTTTGCTCAAAACTATTTGACATAGTGAACTAACTCACTATTCCAATTGCCTTACCTTTTAAAGTCCTAAAACATCATGTCTGCCATGATATTCTCCTCCATGGTCAAATCTGACTATCTTGATGAATTTTTCCAGCTAGTCCTCAACCTTCAGGCTTTAAGCAAGAACACATGACTTTAATGGAAATAATCACCAAGAAATGTCAGAATACTTTTAGAATTGTAAATTGAAATTGTATGAGGTCTACCGAAATCTTTATGTATCAAACTCAGCAAGTCAGAAGCATAAGCTGACCCCATTGTCCTTATTAGTCAACTTACCTCTGTGATTGTCAATTCATGTTCCAGATCACCTTAATCTAGAATTGAGAAATGGTTACCTTGATCAATCTCGCAATCCTAGCTCTAGAAATGTGGCTTAAACTTTTATGTCACACCATGTATGACTTCTCATTCATCAGGTCCTTCATACCTTGTTTGGCATGATACAAAAAAGCATATACCTAATTCGAGGTAAGACACATTCTATGCAAACCATATGACAAGAAAGTTGTATCTTTATGTTTTGCATTAAACAGCAACTGTATAACAGAAGTATTGAATGCAAAATGTTAACCTTCAGTGTCCTTAATTGATCTAAAGATCACATATAAAATGTGTCCTGTAAACCCTATGAACCTTACTAAAGTTCAGCACATACACCCCTTATAGGTATTACTTCCATCTCTTTATTGTTGTGAACCATCAGTTCCTTACTCCCCTTATTTGGCTTTATCCTGGATATGATCTACTGCATTGTGGAACCACCTTGATCAAATGTTCCACTAAATAGTCACCTATACTTAATGTGTCTATCGCAATTAGATTCATAATTGATAGACCAAAGAATAACCTGATGATCTCAGTCTTCCCTTTAGACCTCATATTTCTAGTTTCTTTATGTCCTAATGACCTTTACCAAAATTGATTTGACCAGCTTCAACGTGTGGAGAAGATTTGAACTTCTACCTTTGAACTTTATGGGCTTCATCTTTGTCTTCCCTTAAGTTACTTCGAGGACTGTAAGAGTAACAACTTGAGTTTCTCCACCTCAGTAACACAATCGAATATCAAAGTGTTGAAGTCTCAATATCTTCACCTACTGTGAAAATAAATTATTTTTGATAAGTACTCCATTGCTCCCCTTTTCCTCTGTATACTTTATGGAGAACAATACTTTCAATAAGGCACTTGTCTCAACACCGAATGAGACTGTGTACCTTTGGGAGACTTTGTCAAGAAACTCCTTCGCTATTTCTGTGTTCGGAGTCCACTTTGCAGATGGTTAGGAATGGATTTCTTAATGATCATCAGATGTAATTTGTTACACCAATCTTAGACTTCATAGGCAGCTTTATGAGTTGTCGAGCTCGTGGATGTAATTGGAGATAGCTTACCCGTCCGTATGGCCATTTCAACCCTATCTCCATAACCTTCAAAACATCCTCCGTCCAATTCTCTATCTAATTCCCTATATGAGGGTGTCAATAGTGATACTGATTTGGTTGACTGGAAAAGTGACTTCTAGATAATAATCTTTAATTCAGCACAAATGTAGGACAACAGCGATACTAAAGCCATTAATAGCATCTTTCCTGAAATCCAATCACACATATTATGAAACACCTTTAGGCTGAATACATAATATATGTAATAGACTTCCATACATAAAAGCGATCAGAGTACAAACCATCAACTCTCATGACACTACCACCTTTGGGTGAATAGATCACTTGAGCAACAACCATCCTCCATCTAAGGCCCTTATGCACATCTAAAAATTTTATGTAAGGCCAACACCTTTGGGCAGAATAACCGAACATAAAATCAGAGACATCCCCCCAACATGCAAGTAAAACAATTCAAATACTGACTTGAAAGGCCACTTTGGTGACTACATTCTTATCAGCATCCAAAAAGTCCGCAAGCATAAAGGATACATTTTTATGTCATCCTCACATCCTTAATGTGCATACCGTTTGTGACAATATAACCTCAATAAATATAAAACTCCAAATGCATAATTTCATTATCACACACGTGTGTTGAAGACATTCTCCGAAATTTTCATTTGAGACCTTCCTAAAAGAAAAATATCAGTAAAGTGACTATCGTGCGCCACCGGATACTGAACTGACCTTCTGAGACACGATAACTTCATGTATCTCCCTTATGGCAAGTTCGTTGCACAAAAATTCACTCAAAAATGGCTTCAGTATGTCTCAATTCCTCTTTCTGGTTTATTATCATGCAATCCCGAACATTGAAAATGAGACCCAAGATACGAAACCCTCATGCATCTCCCTCATACGTAGTCCAAAACATGAAAATTCAATCGAGAACGGATTCAGAATACCATAATTCCTTTTCCTAGAGTTAAACCTTAATTTATTACTGATGTAATAAATCCAAAAAAATAGAAAAAGGTTACTTTACAAATTTCCTGGACCCGAAAACTGACCCAAAACACCCCAGGGCACCTTACGAGAAATCTGAAATTTTTTGGGGTTTTTTTTTGTTAAGAGTACTGTAGATGACGTCAGCAGCTGACGTCAGCGGACGCAAGCGTCTGTGCGCGTGGGCGCATGCTGGACGCCGCCCGCCCTGCCAAACGCTCCCCTCATTCGTCTGGCGCGTGCACAGCACAAGCCACCAAGTGGACGACGCGCGGGCACTGTGCACTTGTGCGTTGCACACGCTGCCACGTGTCACGCATCCGTCATGCCACGTGTCGGCCGTGTGGATGGCCACGCACCCTCGGTTGTGGGCCGCGTGCGCATTGTAACACTCGGTGGCCAGCGGTTAGAGCCGCGTGTAGCGTAACAGTTGGCACGTGCGACACACGCGCTCGTTCGTGCGCGACACTCCCAGGCACTGTAGCGCTGTCGGGAGCGTGTGCCACACGAGCCCGACGGTCTTCCTCCCCTCCAACATCGGAGGCAATTTTCGACGTCCTGGGACTCCGTTTTTCGCTCCGTTCGACCCGTTTTTCGTAACTAACCTTATGTATACTACTTTTACGCAATTATATACGCAAAAAAAAACTGAAAAACGAATCAAAAACTACGGAAAACCAAATGAGATGAAAAACTAAAAAACCTTCGCTTCTGGAAATCCGATCACGCAACCGCTCTAATACCACATGTTAGTACGTAGTGGGTTCTTTATTATATACCCCAGGGTCCCATGAAAGGATCAAAAACGAAGGTATTACGGAATACCTAGATTTCGATTCCATCTCTTATTCCGATGCTGATTCCGAACTCAAAACGTCACCGAATCTCCTAGGGCCTTTAGTGGAAAGTGCTCATCGGCTCATGAACAAGGCCTTTCTATAGTTTCCTCAGGTTTCGAGCTTCTCTAACGGGTCAGGAATCCTTATGCTCCTGAACGTTCTCTGAGTAACTGCAGAGGACCTTACTTTTATATAGCTTCCATATCGGGCTTTCCTATCATAAGGCCGATATGAACCTAGTCCACACTAATCGGGACTCATTTTCTACCCGGACTTCAACCTATTAATCTAGATCATTTATTGGGCCACTTAATTATCTTTATCAGGATCAAATGGCGTAGCTTAACCGATAATTTATTTAAAAACCAAATTACAATTAATGTTATTCGAACTTAATGAGACATGGACAAAATTGTCCCTTAGGACAAAAATGTCTTACAGCATAGAGTGGAAGCAAGCTCTCTGTAAGTCATCTATGAGTGTTTGGGTGCATCCGTTATGTCTTGCTTATAATTGAACAACATAAACTAGATGGGAAGTCATGAAAACATATATTTGTTGGCTATTGCACTCATTCAACGAGCTTATCGGTTGTATGATCCCTTAACTAGGAAGATTATTGTTAGTCACAATGTCGTATTTCTTGAGCAGGCCAGTTGGGATTGGGGAGTCAAAGACAACAACCAAACTCCTCAAGTTGAGACTGAAGAAAAACAAACTATCCCTGAACAACTGGAGAACGAAGAAGATGAACCGAAAGGATCACAGATTTCAACTAAAAAAAAACAAATTCAACCTTTTCATCCGAAGAGTCCCCTCCCAAAAGATCAGTTCCAATAGAGAGGGTCAACTACGCAGAAGTAAGCGTGGGAGAATTCCTCAACGATGACTTGAAATAGAGGGAGAGGCTACTTCGCTATTGGTTCTATTTGTTGGGGATCATATCACAGTGGAAGAAGCTATGAAAAAGCAGGAATGGAGAGATGCAATGGAAGATGAACAACTGTCTATACAATGCAATCAAACATGAGAGTTAACTGATCTTCCAAAAAGTAAAAAGGTAGTCGGTTTAAAGTGGATCTTCAAGACAAAGTATTTGGCAGGCAGAAGTGTTCAAAAACATAAAGTTAAGGTGGTGGACAGAGGTTTTACGCAGCAATAGGAAATCGACTACGAAGAGACATTCTCTCCAGTAGCACGGTTTGAGACTGTGTGAATAATTATGGCAGTAGCAGCTTAAAGGCAATGGAAGGTATACCAATTCGATGTCTGAATGGCAAATTAAAGGAGGAGGTATACGTAAGCCAACCACCGGATTTTGAAAGCAAGACCGAGGAATACAAGGTACGTTTACAAAAAAGCTCTTTACGGGCTTAAACAAACACCATATGCTTAGTACAGTAAGATCAACTCGTTCTTCCACAATAATGAGTTTAAAAGGAGTCCTCATAAACCATCTCTTTATATAAAAAGACAAGATACATATGACTTACTCGTCATGAGTTTTTATGTTGACGATATGATCTATAGTAGCTCGTCCCTACAACTTATACGTGAATTTCAAGCATCAATGAAAAAGATGTTTGATATGACTAATTTGGAGAATTGCAATTTTTTTTAGACTGGAAATTATTCAAACTCAAGAAGGAATATTTTAGTTGCAAAGGAAATATATGGAGGACACACTGAAGAAATTCAATGTGCAAGGGTGCAAGACTATTGCAACGCTGATGAATATCAATTAGAAATTGAAGTCGGATGACAACACAACATTGACAGATGCAAGAGCTTGTAGAAGTTTGGTTAGAAGATTAATTTATCTTACTCATTCTCAACCTTATGTAACTTATTATGTTGGTGTCTCATCTCAATTTATGCATAGTCCAATTAGTCATCAATTTGGAGCAGCAAAAAGAGTTCTACGCTACTTGGCAAGAATTAAGAACTATGGAATTTGATTTTGCAAGACAGAGGACTTCAGCCTCAAAGGTTTTATCGACAACGATTGGCCCAGTTTTGCGAAAGATAGGAGAAGTACATCCGACAACTGTTTTGTCCTTGGCACCGCTGCCATATCCTGGAGCTCGAAGAAACAGGCCATAATGGCCTTACCTTCGACATAAGCCGAGTATGTGGCAGCTACTGCAACAAGTTGTCAGGCGGTTTGGTTAAAAGGATTTTTAGTGACTTGGGGCAAGAGCAGACCAAAGCTACCAGTATAAAATGCGATAACAAGTCAACAGTGATGTTAGCAAAGAATCCAGTGCACCACAATATAACAAAACTCGTTAAAAATCAAGTATCATTTCTTAAAGGAGCTTATTGCCAAAGAAGAAATTTAACTATATAATTGTCGAACTGATGAACAGATTGCAGATTTATTAACCAAGAGTTTGCCGCAAGCAAAATATGAAGAGTTTAGTGCTCAATTAGGAGTTTCAATATTCGATTAATTCGTAAAAAATTGATGTGATGTAAAGGTTTGAAATTTTTATATAAATCATAACTTGTTTGTATATAATCAATGTTTTTAAAATCGAAATATTAAGTTAAATCAATAAGACAAGAGGTTTAAAATTTAAAAGTTTAATTGGTAAAATTGTCCTTAATTATCGACAAATAAAATATTAAATGAAAATCAATTGGCTTATTTTAATTTATAAAAATTGATTAATTTACAAAATTCATAGCCAGTAATTATAAATGTAAGAAAATATACTTTTCTCCGATTAAAAAATTCGCTTAGCCGATTCAATCATAAAAGTTTTAACTTTTAATCTCCTACTTTTTGGTTTAGTTTTCAACTTTTTAATTTAATTTGTTTTAATAATTTTTGTTGATAAAAATTGCTCAGTAAATAATT
>JANZXV010000001.1:9666212-9677022 GCA_027576455.1 Erythroxylum roigii | reverse complement strand
CATAAATTAGGAGTCAACAAGTGCATAATTACTAAAGAAAACAGGCCTAATTTATAGTATAAATTTGGTCCAATCACTCCCATTTTGTTGTTCCTTCTATTAGAATTTCAATCTTTGTTGCCATTGTGATATTCACCTATGAAGTTCTTAAAGGACAATAGTGGAGCTTAAATGATGGTGAGAAATCATCAAGCACTTGCTTTCAAGATCTCCAGACATAGCTATTAACTAAAGGACTTCTAGCTAGGGACTTAGTTCCCAAGGATCAAGCTAAGGGGGACAGAAGAAGGGAAACAACATGGTAACTATGAAAATAGGATTCAGAAGTGTCTAAGTATAGAATGATCAATATATTTATAGTATTTTTAGGTCAAGGAAAGTGGTCAAACAAAGGAGGGAAGTTCTCCTTTACTAGGGGAAGGTACCTGACATTGCACATATATAGAAAAAAATATTGATTGCAGTTAATAACCATGCAAAGATGAATTCCTACAAGAACAAGTTGGTTAGAGGGATAGGCTGTAGGACCCCAGTCTTTAAGTGAAATTTAGAAATATTCAATGAACTTAAATGAGTGTTTTTGTATATGTATTGTGTGATAGATGTTATTATGCTTTAAGAAAAATTGATGAGAAAAGAACAGATTGGTTTTGATGACTTTGATAGTTGAGTAGATTTGTATGGGTCATGAAAGTTAAAAAGAATGAGTTGATTGAAATGGAAGATAAATAGTAAAAGTGTGAGAATTTGGAGAATTAAGAAAGTTTGACTTTTTAGGGATGAATAGTAATAGAGAGTTGATTTTTTATTTAGGCAGATTTTGAGAAAATGATCTTCATGAAACTTATAGCTTTTGTTGAGAGTTTTCTATGGCCATGAAGTATGACATTTTTCGATATCGGGATTGAAAGTTATGATCTTTCAAAGTTAAGGTTATTTTGCTTTGTTTTTGAAAAATGTTATTAAGGGTAAGTTTGTGTGTACTACTTTGAGGCCAATCGTTGTACTTATGTGGTCTGAATTAGAGTAAGTGGTCTACAGGAAAGTTGTAGCTTGTCTTTCAATCTTTCTAACGCTATAAAGTATGCAATTTTTGGATGTGGTGTTGGATGCATTTTCTTATTAGGTTATATATATATTTTTCCTGTTAAATTGTTTAGTTTACCGTAATCCATATTTATAGTGGGTCCTGTTTAGTTTGCAGAAAATGCACCTGATTTTAGTTGTAAAGAACTACAACAGTCCAAGGCGAAAATCAAAGAAAGGCAACTGGCGACGCAAAATGGGACACAGCAGCTGGCGAAGGTGGACTAAACTCAAAAATTAATAGTCATATCAACGCATAAGGACAAAAGAAGGATGCAGCTGGTGTAGAGATTGGAAAAAAATGTGTATATATGCAAGAATTTAGGCATGAATAAGGGTGGCGTGGACTTGAGAAAAGAAGAAACAAAAAAAAAAAATATAATCCACATAGCCAACAAGAAAATCACGCAGACCATTATGCCGACCCACAAGAGGACTATACAAAAACAAAGCATGCGTGGAGATGAAAGAAAACGCAAGCAGACAACCAGCGCCGACTCACCAAGAATCAACTCACAAAGGGGCAATTTACAAGAAAGGCAATCAAGACATGGGCGTGAACAAGCAAAAGTAAGGGAGAGGCACGTCGTATACAGCCAAGAGAGAAAAGTGAGAAGCTAGGAGGAGAGGCTAACGTGAGGGGCCTCCAAGACTAACGTGACTGCTCCACCTAATATTCAATCTTCATGGATTAAACTCTCCACTCACAAATTCAATATCAACGTGAGCTGCTCCAACATGATTACAAGGAGACCACCACACACATGAAGACAAACAAAAGAGAGGATCCACCATGACAAGGAGATCAATGTTACAAAGAGCTAGGGTTTAAACCACCAAAGGCTCCACTCACGCACATGATCAGGACCAAGCTCTCCAACGTTACCTTACATTAGAGGAGACTCTCCACTTATTGGACAGAGGGGGCTCCATTTTACTCACTTGGTCATCAACATTACAAACCAAGGGGAGCCACCAAGAGAAGCACTCACTCCAAACTCTTCACTCATGCACAAATCAAAAGGGGGCTCTTAAGTTTACACAAAGAGGAAAACGTTGAGAAAGTGGACAACAAAACATCAACGTGGGGGCTCCAGCACTCAAATACTCTCCACCACACAAGGACAGCTGGGAAGAAACACCAAGAGACTTGACGCAACTGAACAGGGGAACCATCAAACCTCCAATGCAAACCAAGAGCTCCAGCAGGCTACTCAGTGATGCAACATTAGAGGGAGACCCAAAACTCATTTATTTTCGGTACTAGTATTTAATTTCTCCTAATGTTGTCTATTGAGCATAATTTATGTGGTTTTCATCCTACAATGAGTGAGTAATTTCCCCAAAGTTTCAAGGTTGGGCTGAAGCTTTTAGCTAATTTTATGGATTAAATCTCGGTTGATTTATTTATATGAATTTTTGGTTTGATTTCTCTATTTTGAAATTGATTTTTTTGGTATTGTGCTTGGCCAACCATTACTTGTCGTTAGTTGTTAATTGAAGAACCGATAGGTGAAAATTAATAACGGAACTGCAAACAGAGAACTTATAAATTTAAGATTTAGACATAAACTGAATTTATGAGAGAAAAAAACCAGGTTAGTAAAGAACTTAATGGGATATGCTTGATTGTTAGTTTACGATAGTAAATTAGGATTATTGCGTAATACTCCTTCGATACCTTAAAAAATGATCTAAGAAACTCTAGGCTCAACCTTTTATCAACCAAAATTCGCCTAATAAATTGACCCAGGTAAAGTCCATAGAAAACGCTAAAAGTGGAACCATCCTTGAAGCTTACCACATTCAATTCGAGTAACCCCTAGAAATATTCGCAATTTTCCTTAGCTTGATTTTGTTATTTTTATTTTCTTATTTTAATTCTCCATTTTTACGCAATTGCTTAGTCCAATTAATTGAGTGATCCAAGCCTAGTACTTACATAATTACTCCCTGTGGGATGATATTATACTGTACTACTTGAGACCCGTGAACTTGTGGAACCACATCAAGTTTCTTGGCGCCGTTGTCGGGGAGTAATCCCTGACTAATATTAGGCGACCGATTGTTTGGTTAATTTGGACACTTTTATTTTTCTTTTTGTTTTGTGTTAATAGATTTTGTTAGAAATAATTTTTGTTTTATTTATTCTCTTTACTGTTTGCTTTTTATTTTGCGTTTTCTGTACCTTGCATTTGATCTTGTTGTGTTACACTTAGTCTATGCGAAAGTCCGTTAGCGCTGAAGCGTTATTATTCGATTCTGAAATTGAGAAGACAGCTAAGGTACTAAGGAAGGAAGCAAAAGCTAAGAAAGAACGGGCAAGAGCATTTAACGCACGGCCTGTGCAGGAACGCCAGATCGAACCCTAACGTACTACAACTTTTCCAACAGAAGAGGCAGACGAATTGGAAATGGCTGAACAAAATCAGAGAACGATGTGGGATCATGCGGTCCCAGATTTTGGGGAATTTTGCCCAAGCATTACAAGGCCTCCCGTGCAAGCAAATAATTTTGAATTAAAACCTGGCCTTGTACAAATGGTGCAACAGAATCAATTCGGAGGGCACCCGACAGAAAACCCGCATGTCCACCTGCAACAATTTTTGGAGATTTGTGAAATGTTGAAGCTGAACGGGATACCTGAGGACGCTATAAGGCTTCGATTATTTCCTTTTTCTTTGAGAGATCGGGCTAAGGATTGGCTCCATTCATTACCACCTGGTTCGATCAACAATTGACAAGAATTGTCCAAAGCTTTTATGGCTCAATATTTTCCACCTGGGAAGACGACAAAACTCAGAAGTGAGCTTACCTCATTTCAACCCAAAGAAGATGAGTCGATGTACGAAGCATGGGAGAGGTACAAGGAACTTCAACGCAAATGTCCACATCACGGTGTACCGAAGTGGATGATTGTGCAAATATTCTACAATGGAGTTTCTCCAGTTATGCGAAGTACAATCGATGCTGCGGATGGAGGCGATTTAATGGACAAGAATGAAGATGAGACCTTTATGTTATTGGAGAAAATTGTCTTCAACAACTACCAGTGGAACAATGATCGGAGAAAGGTTAAGCAAGAAGGGAAGAAACCTCAAGGAGTCTTCGAATTGGATGCCTTTACCTTGTTGAATTCGAAAGTTGAAGCTCTTTCAAGGAAATTAGATAAGTTTGCTGCAACTACTGTTAGTAATGTGAATACCTTACAGGATCAGGATTTTGGGTCGAGTATGGGTACAGAATTTCAAAACATTAGGCAAGAATTTGGGGCAAAACATATGAATTTTGTGGGAAATTATGGGCAAAAGAACCAAGTCGGAGCTTTCTCAAACACTTATAATCCTGAATGGCGAAGCTACCCAAATTTCTCATGGTCTTAACAATCCAAGTCACCCCAAAGTTTCCCTAACCAAACCCATTACTCACAAAATCAACAACATTACCAACAAACCCAACAACAACAAAATCGTGTTCCTCCAGGTTTCCCAAGTTTGAGACAACAAAATCAACCCTAACCACCTGAACCTAAATCCAACCTGGAATCAATGATGGAAACTTTTATGCAAAAGCAAGGAGACTTGATCCAGCAACTTACTACCCAAATGGACCAATTGACAGTCGATAATAAGATGCTTGAGACTCAAATTGCGCAGCAAGCCGCATCACTAAGATTTGACAAGGGTAAGCTACCAGCACAACCAGAGGCTCCTAAGGAAACCAAGGCAGTGGTACTAAGGAGTGGAAAGGTTTTGGAACCTATGGTGCAGAAGAACAAAGCTGAAAAGGAATCCGAAGGAACAAACCAGGATGCACAACCTGTGCAATCCGATGCTCAGCCTGTGCAACAATCACCTGAGCCGGAAAAATACATACCACCACCACCATATAAGCCACCAATCCCATTCCCTCAGAGACTTCATAGAGCTAAGCTAGACCAGCAATTTGGAAAATTTGTTGACATTCTGAAGAAGCTCTATGTTAACATCCCCTTCACGAAAGCCCTTACCCAAATGCCTACTTATGCCAAGTTCTTAAAGAAAATCTTATCCAACAAAAGAAGGCCAGAGGAATATGCGACTGTGGCTCTTACAAAGGAATCAAGTGCTATTCTTCAAAACAAACTCCCTCCTAAGCTTCAAGATTCGAGAAGTTTCTCGATACCTTGCCAAATTGGAATTGCAACAATTGGGAGAGCATTATGCGATTTGGGGGTAAGTGTGAGCTTATTGCCATTATCAATCTGTCAGAAATTGGACATCGGAGAGCTTAAATCAATCACCATATCATTGCAGCTAGTCGACAGGTCCATAAAATTTCCCATTGGGATATTGGAAAATGTCCCTCTCAAGGTTGGACGCCTTTTTTATCCCGGTAGACTTCGTTGTGCTAGAAATGGAAGAAGACACTAACATACCCATTATACTTGGGAGACCCCTTTTAGCCACAGCTGGAGCAATCATAGATGTTAAGAATGGAAAAATGACTCTGAGAGTAGGGGAGGAAGAGATCTAGTTTAATTTGGGAAAGGCAATGAAGGCTATGGACGACAAGGATTCTTGTTTAAGGGTGGACCTTATTGACAAGCTGGTTGGTACTGAATTCAGAAAATCTCATCTAAAGGATTCATTGGAACACTGCTTAGTGAAGGCTGTAGCAATTACAGGGGGTAATACAGAATTTACAGAGAAGGAATCAGAAGTCTTTGAATTTGCACAGATGCTCGATGCACAGCCTGTGCAAAGATCTACACAACCTATGCAACCTGAACTGAAACCATCACCTGATTCAAATAAAGAAAAACCTCCGAATCAGTTGGATGTCTGCTAAAAATGTGTTTCCAAATAAAGATTTTCATAGTAGGCATAGCCTATGACACTATTTTTCCTTGTACACATACCATGCTCGTGTCTCCAAACCATGGATCTTTTTTTCTTATCTATACACTTAGATATGGCCTAAGGTAGGGTTGTATTTATTTATCTATACACTTGGACACAAAAGGTCCTGTGTTTGAGCCCCCCTTTCCTATGCTCTTTTGATCGAACCTATCGTATAGAGCTTGTCTGGTGTAGAGTACCCAATTAACGTGATTTGCAAGTTATTTTGTTAATCTAAAGATTTACCCAGTGCGCATCCAAAGGGTAGCGGCTGCGAGTTCCTCCGTTTCAAAAAAATTTCAAGAGACAATAGATTTAGATAACAACCTTAAAGCTAATAGTTGTTCTTAATTTATAAGAGTGACCTCGTATTAAAGAATCATGTTTATCTTATTCGTTGTGGTTTACCTTTGACAAAATCAAAGTAAGCTTGTCACTTTGTGTTGACAACATTTAGCTAGCGTGCAATAAGATTATGTTAATAGCTTTACCTAATTAAAACACTATTTACTATAAAGTCAAATTCTTTACTAATGTTGAACATTAAAACAATTTGTCTGAATTTTTTTTAAAAAATTGAAATGTATAAAGGGTGCACCAAATTTTAATCCAATTAAAGGCTAACATTTTTATACTCTTTTTTTTATTAAATCATTAAGTTTAATTATGTGAATTCTATTATTTTATGTTGAAATATAAGTGAAAGTTAGTCCCACATAAAAATATATATATGACTTTGAGCATGCATATAAGCCTAATGAATTACTACTCCAATTACCAATTAATTTGATGATGGAATTTTATTTGAGCTTATATGGTATCAGAGCAAGTTGCTCTTGGTTCAGTCGTCACCACCTCAACACGATAGACTATATAACGTGTTAAGTCTTAAATTAGCCCACAAGTGAAAGGGGTGTGTTGAAATATAAGTAGGAGTTTGTTTCACATGAAAAGAATATATGATTTTGAGCATGTATATAAGTCTAGTGGGTTACCTCCTATAACTAATTCATTTTCGGATGGAACCTTATTTGAACTTTTATGTGCTCAGTTTATTTGGGCTCAATCATATAAAATTTAACATTTTACCACAAAATTTTCTTAAATCACAACTTTAAAGGACAAGAAGCACTAACCATTTACGTTTGGTGTGACCATAAGCTCATTGTTCACTAAGACACTAACTGACGTGTAATTTTAAGCTCGTTGTTAATACCGTTCATGCCAGAACAACGTAGCAATTAATATCGACATCAATACATGCAACATATGGTCGGAGTTTTATTACGAGTGGCTTTGAGAATTTCATAACGTAACCATATCGTGGCTAAATGTTTCCCGAAGGCATGCACAACTTTTCAATTGCCTAATCCTTCACTTCTTTTAATTTACGGAGATGAAAGATGTCCAAATATGGACAACACATATAATCACCAAAGAACATTTTTTGGGAAAGTTAACAACCAACTTGAGGTTGTTAGATATATAATGAATTAAATAGTTTTTTTGGAAAATTAATGAATTAAATAGTTGTAGTTAGTTAAGAATTAAAATTTGAATTTTCTGGTATAAATAAGCTCTCGTGGAACATTTTCTAGTTAGTAAATGTTTTTATATTTATAATGGTACATTCTTGATACATCTCAAAATAAATTGAAGAATTTACTTTTATTTGAATGACAAATACGAAATGAGGTTAAATTTATGGTGAAAAAACTGGGATGAGAATTTAATGCCAAATATGAGATGAGGTTGAATTTGAATGACATTTTTTAGATGATAGTTATAAGAAAAATAAATGTTAATTACTAAAAAAATAAGATGGAATGTGCATGTTAATTTTTACGTGTGTACGTTTGACCAAAATTTAAGTTAAAGCCACTTTTAAAAATATGGAATTTATACGAGTTAAAATCTATTGGCATCCATAATTAAGAAAGATAAAATTTTCTGATAAACAAATTCAGTGAACTTGAGATTTACATAATAACATTAGAGCCAACAATTGTTCCTTATCGATCTGTAGGAGCCCTACATTCAACGTAAAACTGTCTTGATTATTAACGTTTACATTGACCCTCTGCTCTAACATTATTCTTAGATATATAGATTGTAACTTTCAACTATTCTCATATAATTAGTTACAGGCTTTAGAAGTTACAAGAATCAGTAATCCAATCGAAAGAAAAGGAAAAAGAAAGATAAGATCTGTTTGGTGTGCCAAGAGATTTGGTAATATCAAGGGTAATAAAGCAAACACAAATAAGAGGGAGGTGAATTGTACAATTTGAAAGTTTTTCAAAGTTACTATCAATTGATAGGATCTTATTAGAATTTCAAATGGAAGGAGCCTGTTAAAATTGAAAGTAAAAGGAACCTTTTAAAAATCAAAATGAAAGGATTCTCTTGTAAGTTGAAAACAATAGTAACTATAATCGCGGAATGTTAAAAGTTAAGGAGAGAGAATAAATGACACGGTCAATTTATCTGGTTCGGCTTATGATACAATCCTTAAGTATTCGACATGAGTATTTCATTAGAATCTCAAGTAGTAATTTGATGAGCCTATTTACGCTCACAAGTAAATATTTTTCAAAGTTTGTCAACCTTTCATACCAGTATTATTTAGCTAGTCTCTACAAGCTCCCAATAAATGAAAATATTATTTTCTCAATATAAGCTTCAAAGACTAATGATCTCTCTCAAACATTATTTTCATTTTCTAAGGCACAAGGAATTTAATGAAGATATGACTTTCGAGAGTAATGATGTTGTTGATGTATTTCAAAAATCTAGCCTATTTACAAATGCAGTGGCTCTTTCTTAAATAGACATTTTCTTCAACTAACTACTGCTTCACTTATATCCTTAGCCAACTAGATCAACTTTGAATATAAATAATCTTCGATATTATCTTTGCTAGAATCTTCCAGTATCCAGACGTTAAAAAAATTTGACTATATCACGGAGCTGATTGTGTGATTTAAATAAGGTAAATTCATTAAGAAGGTTCCTACAATAAAAGAAATATTTATCCTATCACAGATAACTGGATTTTATATCCATATAAAAAATTATATAGTTATCTTTTCGAATAAAAGGAAATAATCCAAATTTGAAATTTGAAATATTATAATGTTATCATTAAAACCATTAATATAAAACCTTGAGCTAACAATCTGATGCGGTTTCGGAAGTTCACGGATCTCAAGCAGTACAGTATAATATCGTCCTACAGGGAGTAATTGTGTAAGTACTAGGCTTGGATCACTCAATTAATTGGACTAAGCAGTCTTGTAGGATTGGGAAATTAAATTAAGAAATTAACTATAAAAAATAACAAAATCAAGCTAAAGAAAACTGCAAATATTTCTAGGCGTTAATTCGAATAGAATGTGGTAAGCTTCAAGGATGGTTCCACTTTTAGCGCTTTTTATGGACTTTTCCTGAATCAGTTTATGAGGCGAATTTTGGTTGATAGAAGGTTGAGTCTAGAGTTTCTTAGATCATTTTTCAAGGTATCAAAGGAGTATTACGCAATAATCCTAGTCTACTATCGTAGCCTAGCAATCAAGCATAACCCATTAAGTTCTTTGCTAACCTGGTTTTCTCTCATAAATTTAGTTTATGTCTAAATCTGAAATTTATAAGTTCCCTGTTTGGAGTTCTGTTATCAATTTTCACCTATCGGTTCTTCAATTAACAACTAACGTTAAGTAATGGTTGGCCAAACATAATACCAGCAAAATTAATCTCAAATAAGAGAAATCAAAACCAAAAATCCATACTTATAAATCAACCAAGTTTTAATCCATAAAATTAGCTAAAAGCTTCAGCCCAACCTTGAAGCTTGAGGAAACTACTCAATCATGAGATGATGAAAACCACAGAAATTATGCTCAACAAACAATATTAGGAGAAATTAAATAATAAAACAAAGAAGAAATAATCCCTTTTCTACGTCACCCTTTATTTCTGCTCACTGTATGCGTTGCTGCGCCTCTGCTTGGTCTGCGTTGTTTTGATGGTCTGAAGCTCCACTCTAGCCTCTACTTGGTCTCCTTTGGTTGGTCCCTCTAGTCTCACCAAGCTCACATTGTTTCCCCAACCAAGTTGCCAACGTTTTTTTTTGTCTTTCCATAACACCACCGACTCTTCAATCTTTGTTGCCAACAAATGCTTCTCTTCTTCTCTAGCTCTCCCCTTGGTGTCCTCTCCTTGGTGACACGTTAGTGCTGAATTTTTGTGAAACATTAAAGAGTTGGTGGGTAAATGGAGTAACATTGAGAGCTCAAAAATGTCAAGTGAGTGGAGAGGATTCTTGATGTTGTAACGTTGGTGGAGCCTCCTTAATGTGCATGAATGCTTTTTGCTTTTTGAGTGGAGAGTCCTCTATCTTTTTTGCTGTCACGCTCTCCTCTTACTCTTGGTGTCACGTGTAGTTATTGGTGTCCCTCATTAACGTTTTGTTTGAGTCTCTCTGGTGGGTCTCTTCAGCTGTAACGTTGGTCCCTCACTTACAACTAAATCCACTTTATTCCATATACCACCCGTTTTCTTTCTCCGGCTCACAGCCTCAAGCTATCTTCTCACAGCTTTAATGTTGGTGTCACGTCTTCCTCTATTTTCCATGGCTGCATACGTCGTCCTCTTCTGCCTTCTATCATCTCCACACATGCTACAAAAATGTCTAGCCTCCTTTTATAGCTGAAGCGTGATTTTCTTGCTGTCTTTTGCATGCGTGGTCTTCTTTTTCTTCCTATGGTTTGTCTTTTTGTATGATTTTTGTGCTTCTTTGTGTCATTTGTTTTTGCCTCCCCCTAGATGCATGCGTGGTCTGCCCC
>JANZXV010000001.1:9640040-9659249 GCA_027576455.1 Erythroxylum roigii | reverse complement strand
ATTTCACGAACCTGAACCTGAACCTGAACCTAAAGAACCTATAGGATCGGTTAACCTATTTTCAGGTTCGGTTCTCAAGATAACCAGAACCTATTCATATTAATATATATGATAAAAAATTATAAAAGCATTGGTGAAAACAAATACAAATTATTCATAAAAGTATGCATATAAAATCAATCAGAGATTAATCCAATATGTTAAACCCAAGCAAAGTAAAAATAAGTCAAACAATGTCTTATAAAAGATCCGTACTAAAAAAAAGTGATAAATTATTAAACAATTATTCTTCGAACAGGATGGTAGGATGATCCATTGTTATACATGAAGCCACATCTGTAGAAAATAAAAAGAGTTAGACTCGTTATTTCTTTTTTAATAGAAAAAAGAATTTTTTTATTTATTTGTATATTAAAGCAAGGTAAAGTACATTAGATTACCTAATTCAATTTGCTCAAGTTCTTCAAGTCTCTCTTTCACGTAAAGGGAAGCTTGTGATTTTCTCAACCAATCTTGCCCACAAACAACCATCTTTGGAGTAAGAGAGCTACGAAATGAATCAAGCATTCGACCTCCGGTACTAAAAGTCAACTCAGATGCAACAGTAAGGGAACGAATTGATGTACTAGATCTCATTGATTAAAAAATAATAAAACTATTCTTCTAACATCATTAAATTTTATTTTATCATGTTAAAATAAAAATAAAAATAATAAACTAATAAACACAAAAAAGTATCATTTTTTAATTACAACTTAACGTAGAAAATGCAATTAATATCATAGTTAAAACTTCAAATATTATATTATAAAAAGTGCAGCCGTATAAAAAAATACAATTCCATAGTCTATTACTAAATCAACTCATTTTTCATTCCTTTCAAATAAATAAAACTATGTCTGTATTTGTACAAGACAATATTATTATATTCTTATTATTTATTAGCAACTATATTATATATTTTTAAGAATTAATATTACTTGCTTGTTTAATATTTATAATATCTCATAAATATCTAAGCTAATATATGTACCTTAAAAAACTAAAATTGTAGGATTTCTTAATAGATGTGTTTTACACTTATTAATTTCTTTAATTAATCCCTAAATGATTATTTTATTTTAGTCAATGGTTTTTTCTATTAATAGTTTAATACTTTGATCAATAACTTTGACACATATTAATTACTATTTGAAGTAGAAGTATTGAGTGTTATACATTAGTTGTTACTTATAATAGCAATGTTCAAGATTAACATTTAATAACATAGAATTAAAGTAGTTTTTTTTCCTTTTCTTCTTTTTTTCACTCAAGAATTAATATAGTAAATACTAGTGAATTTATTATTATTAATATCCTCTTAAATTATATCTAAATATATGATAGGTTTTTTAGGTGTTTCAGGTTCAGTTTTAAACCTAAACCTATAAATCAGGTTCGGTTCGGTTAACTGCTATAGGTGCGGTTTAGGTTCGGTTAACCTAGAACCGCAAGTTAGAAACCTGAACCTGAACCATAAACCTGATTTTTCAGGTTCGGTTCGAACCGAACCTTAACTCAGGTTTGGTTAACCTTATTTACAGGTTTGGTTCATGCGGTTCAGGTCCGGTTCACAGGTTCGCGGGTTTTTTTGAACACCCCTACACAAGACTCCATATGAAACTTGGCATGGTACAAATCCTTAGGTAAGTCATTTAAAAATCTTTGGTTATATTGCCTATACGTTGATAGATTCACATAGTCGTAATAAACTTGATTAAAAATCTATAAAATGTATTTTATGGGTTATTGTATTAAATCTATGGCATATAGGTTGTATAATCCTATTAGTAAGAAAATCGTTATCAACAAGAATGTTGTATTTGACGAAGAAACAAGATGGAGTTGGCAAGAAAATGAAGTTACTAGAGTATCTACACCTGAAGTATCACCACTTAAAGTCTCACCAACTATGGAAGTGGTTCCAACTCCCCAAGTTCACCAAGCACTACTCCTTCAAATTCAACAACAATATTCAACCCTTCAAGCAGCAGCAATTCATCTTCTTCAAATGACACTCCTCCAAGAAAATTCAGCTCTTTGAGAGAAATTTATGAGATAACTCAAGCTTTATTTGTTGTAAATCCTACAAGCTTTGAAGAGTCAGCAAACAAGGAAGAATGGTGTAAAGCAATGGAAGAAGAATTTGAGGTTATAAAAAGAAAGGAAACTTGGGATTTGGTTGATATTCCTGAAGGTAAAAATCCTATTAGAGTAACATGGATTTGTGGAACAAAGTATTCTACAGATGGAAGAATTCAAAATCACAGCACGACTGGTAGTAAGGATATTTATAGGAACAAGGTGTTGGCTATAATGATACTTTTTCTTCGGTTGCTCGTTTTTCAGCTTGACGTCAAGTATGTGTTTTTGAATGGAGAGCTAAAAGATGAAGTTTATGTCACTCAAACAGAAGGTTTCATTATTCAAGGCATAGAAGACAAGGTGTATAAGCTAAATAAGGCATTATATGGTTTGAAGCAACATGGGTATGGTATGGTAAAATTGACTCATTTTTTCAACAAAGTGGATTTAAAAGAAGTGATAATGAGCCTAATTTGTATTTAAAGAAGGAAGGTAATGATAATTTGCTACTTGTTTGCCTTTATGTTGACGATAAAGTTTACATGGGCTCATCTCACTCTCTTATTGCTGAATTCAAAATGAGTATGATGAAAATGTTTGAGATGACAAATTTAGGCTTTTTCCACTATTTTCTTTGGTTAAAAATTAAGCACGGAGAAGATGCCGTGTTTTTCTCTCAAAGAAAATATGAAGAAGACCTTCTTAAACGTTTCAACATGTTCAATTGTAAGAAAGTAATCACACCAATGAATGTTAATGAAAAGCTATAGCTTGAAGATGGTATAGAAAAGGCATATGCAAGGAGTTTTAGAAGTTTGGTTGGTGGTTTAATTTATTTAACTCATACTCGATCTGATATTGCATTTTTTGTTGGTGTGGTCTCTAGGTATATGCATAATCCAACAAAACTGACATTTTGGAGCTGCTAAAAGAATTTTGCGTTATATAGCTAGAACAACATATTATGGAATTTAGTATTGTAATGTTTCTGAATTTAAGTTAATTGGTTTCACTAATAGCGATTGGGCAAGTTCTTTAGATGATAGAAGAAGTACTTCAGGCAATGTTTTTATTCTTGGGTCAGAAGCAAATAGTTACAGGACTTTCCACTTCAGAGGCAGAATATGTGGCTGCCAGCTTCAGCTTGTCAAGCAATATGGCTTAAAAGGTTACTTGCTGACAAGAATCAAGAACAAAAGGAGGCAACTGAAATTTATTGTGATAATAGATTAGCTGTTGCAATTACAAAAAATCCAAACTTATATTGATGAACAAAACACATTGACATTCGATTTCATTTGATAAAATATTTGGTTATAGATAGTTCAATAACTTTAAAGTTTTGTAGCACTCATGAAAAAATTGTAGATATATTTACAAAAGATCTCTCAAGTCAAAAGCATTTTTATTTCAGATCATTACTTGGTGTTTGGAATTTTGAACCAAGGGGGGAGTGTTGAAGGTTCAATATGATTATTGATATTGTGCAGATAATTAAACCTTAATTCGATGACGAGACAAACATATTTGAATCTTGCTACTGGATGGCACAGTGTTACAGACTCAATATGATTAACCTGAACTCGGGTTTTCTTTTTTCTGGTCAACTCAGGTTTTCATTTTCTTGGTACGTTTATTGATACATTTGCAGATATTCCTAGCGTCTGATTAAACCTAGGCTAGAGCTAAGTAACTATAAGATTGTACCGTTCGATATTCGCATCTTGTACTTATTCCAAAGATGACTAGGAAAATTCCATGTCATTTCAGTAGTTCTTGAACTCTTACATTAATCCATCACCATACCAACAGCAAAGAAACTGAGATCATGACAAAATTGACACCCTATTTCTCAAAGGAAAATCAGAGTAGTAATTTACACCTCAATGCTTGAATAGCCAGTGACAATGGAAACTTGTCAAGTTTGAGTTCTCAGTTTGCTATCCTGACCACACAGGAGAATGAGAGAAAATTGCTTGAAAGTCTTTGTGGAGGCAAAATATGACTTGCACATCATTCCCAGTGCCTTTTACCACCAGAGAAACTTCTCAAAAGCTGCTTATGACAAATTTCCTGTGCGTGTGTTGTGTTCTTTGCTCGCTTAGCTCTCACCCAAGCAGGTTCCTGTTAAGGGGATGTCAGAAGAATTCAGAATGTGTGCAGTGATAGGAAGGGGAATTCTTAAGTAGCTTCACAAGAGTAAGAAGCAATTACCTCAGGAACAAAGTGAGAGAATACAAATTTAATTATAAGAAGGATGTGTTCGATGATGAGAATTGTTAAAAGGCCAGGCTCTATTTTCCACTTTCCCTCCTGATCATACAAGCATACTAGGAGTACAGAGTTGGTGCAGATTGACATCACTATTAGAAACTAGAAGCAAGCAGGTTGTCCTTGTATTAGTAACAAGAAGATCAAATCTGAAGAGAACATCTAAAAAGAAAAAAAAATGCAAGCAGAAGCTATGTAACAGAATAATTACTAAGGAGACAAGTTAGGCAATTATGACATGGAAAAGGACTATAAATATACAAGGTATTGTACAACAGGGTTTGAGAGTACTCAGGTATAAAAGCAAATAGCTTTTCTAATTTCAGCTTTTACAATTTCAATTTTGGAAAAAGCAGAACTTGGTAAGAATGTCGATTCATATCCCTGAATACTCAAGCTGCTATCCAAACTTACGGGCACATTATTGCCAAATAACTAGGCTTTCCTTTTTCATGGCAAAAGGAAAAAAAAAATCAGGGCGATCACTGCACATCATAAAACTTCAGTTTATGGGACTCATGACACCAATTTATTGACAACGAAGACTGAAGGTCTTCCTAAATTAGCTGCTTCCTGGCTGGGATTAACAAGTTCAGACTGGCTAGGGAAAGCTTGTAACTTGAATAAGCTATGAAGAGGGATAGGAATTGCAATATCAAATTCAGTAGACAACACAATATTTTTTAAGTAATAAAGATACCTGAAATATGTTAAACCAGGCTCCAATTGTGGCAGTGGCACGAGGAATGGGTCTTCTAACCATTGTGAGCAGCTTCACTGTATCTGCTCTAATTTCTGTGAAACCGTTCTGCATTGGATAATTGGACTTTAATTTAATACCTATAATAGGTTTCAACTTAATGATATTAACATCTTACCACAGCAGCAAAAACAAATGCAATGGGAAATGCACAAGCGAACATCATGGCCATTCCAAACTGCAATGCCAACTCCAGATAATCTGCAGAATATATAGACACACCAACTCATCGACAGAGCAATTACTTAAAGCTCAAAATAGTACTTGGAAAGCTAAACAATGACAACTACCCAGAATATATCTCTGACAATTTGTTCTATCAGTTCTTCCCAAAAGTTTAACATCATATGTATTATGTTTTTCCTTAAGCGTGGAAATTAATCTTTCCAAGTTTTAAGCAAGGATTAGCTCAGGATCCCACAACTCATGAAGGCTGTGGCATGCGAATTTGCTTCCTCTAAAAAGCCATACAGCAATTCTACATTGTTTCTAGCTGACTTTATCAGAGCAAGAGGGTAGTTGATTACCATCAAAAAGGCCATCTTCTAGTTCCTCACCAATACTTGCCGCATATGTAGGCTTAAGGTATTCTTTCTCCGCCTTGGAATTGAACTTAATCTTTGACATTATACTGTGACCAATTTTTTTGTTTCTTGAAACAAAGAATGTGTCAGAACAATTTTTCCTCAAAAACTATCTATTGATACAGAGATGAACAAACATGATAAAAGCTTACCTAAAAGCACTGAATTTCTTATAGCTATATTTGAAATAAGGCAATGAATTTTCCAGCAGATTTTCAAACACCTGGATGACATTGTTTAATTCTGAAGGTCAGTGATCGAGGGAATCCTTAGTGATTCAGCTGAAAGAAAGTTGAACATGTTTTACCTGATAGATAATGAGTCGCTGTATCAGGACTTTGCGAAGTGTCTTGAAGTTCCTATGTGAGATGGCATGATAAAAAACTCCAATATAAGACTGCATGAAGTAGAGGCCAAACACCTGCAGCATCAAATAAAACTTGGGGAACAGTTCCACTCAAGGAAAGCAGGTCAAATAGATGTAACAACGTGCAATAGTTACTTTGTAAACTAAGCTGTCAGCACAATATTCCCTGTTATCATTGTTTTCATACTGTATCAGCTTCACTGATACTTTGCCCCCAATCCTTGTGAAATATTGAATGACAACAAGATAAACAGCTGTGAGCCCAAACCTGCAAGCCCGAAAGTTGGATGCGCATTACCATGTTAGACAACAGTAGCAACAAGTCCAATAATGAATTTTGAATAAGCAGCAGATATTTAACAGAAAATATTGGGTTCTATGTAACATAAAAACCACATGGGTGTTTTTAAGTACTCAAGTTACTTCACAAGCATGTCAAATCTCAAATTTCTGGTACACAAGATTTCTTTTAAATACAAGTTTCCTCGACAGGTTGAATCTGAAGCCAAAAATTTACTGTTTACTGTAGCCTAAAGGCAAAATTGAGATTGAAAAAGCTTGCTAACCTGAATAATGACAGTGTCTTGATGATAAGATGAATACAGAATCTTACCTCATAGCATCAGAAGCTGTAACATCATAAAGATGAGCATAGGCCAACTCAAAGGGTAACTGGAGGCAAATTATGCTCAAAATAACAATGCTATTATTTCTAAGTTTCACCAGTTGGCCAAGCCATTCATTTCTCTGATATGCTTGTTTCACTTTTATTATGTCTTGGGCATGTTCCGAAGATTGTAAACCCCATTCCTTGCTCAAAAGTTTGAAACTTTGTTCATCACTAAATGAATTTATCTGCCATCTATACCATCAAAATCCACAGAAGGGAATTAGGAAAGATAATTTATCTGCCATCTATAAATTCATCACTAAATGAATTTATCCGCCATCTATACCATCAAAATCCACGGAAGGAAATTAGGAAATATAAGAAACCAGTGAAATTATTTAAAAAGACTATATGCATATGCAGGTGTATAAATGGAATGGTGCCAACAAGCCTTCAGCTTACTGGCACCAACTTTTCTCCCAATATTTACCAACTTGGTCCATTGTATTACCAAAACAAGAAAAATGGCTATTGAAAATATAAATATGGAAATAAAAGTGAAAGAGTGGAAGGAAAATATAAAAGTAAAATGCAATCACCTGGCTAAAAGAGCAGAATTTTTCCGTTTCCAGAACTGGAAAAACAACACAGCCCATAATATTATGCAAATGAGGAACACAGGGAGTACCATCATCTGCAATGATCTGAAGAAAGGAAACTATGAGCAAAAATATTCGGAATCAATATACAAGGTCAAATGTATGATCTACCAACTCTGCAAATAGTAATGATCAGATGGAACACCAAAAGGCAAGAACCTTACCTAAAATCAACTAACTGCACCATTAGCCCAAATACAGCAGGAAATATTAGCCAACGAGTGTACATCCGAAGGAAAGAAAAATAGACTGCAATCTGCAAGTGCATAAAACCTTATATTACAGTCATTTTATTATCAAGGTAAGAGTGTGCAGCTAGACTAACAGACATTCACCTTCAAACCAAAATACAAATACATATCATCAATTGGCTGGTTAGTGACGTCTCGCCAGTTCAGAACCCAGCTTTTTAGGAGCTGCTTTTTCTTAACTTCGTCTATGAGCCAATGTTCAAGTAACTCCGAATTAGTATATAATAAAAATAGCAAAGAACTTCCCCATAAGTGAAATTAAAATACCATGCAAAGGGAAAACTTGTTTAACCACGCCCTGAGATTCCAACCGTTTTACTAATGATTCCCCGACTCCCCAAAGAAACCCGTTGTCATCCAGTCTTAAGGTTGCAGCAAACTTGCTATTGTTCACCTGTCATATTCAGCTGGGCCATAAATTTATAGCAAAAAACGAAGTCCAGTATATAAAGGAACAAATTTTATTTATGCATACATGCACAAGAAATGTGTACAGCATCAGTAGCTTTCAGAGTGATTTATTGTAAAAATGAAAAAAAAAATAACTAAGATACTAGTTCAATAAACGTAGCACAATGACTTTCACAACACCCAAAAAAGACGTTACATACAGTAAATAAAAGCCTGGGGTACGTATAAGATCCTATGCTTGCAATGTACACGCGTGCGCATATGGAGAGGAAAAGAGAGAGATACTGATAATAAGCAAAGCAATGCTAGTTTACTGGTCTTGTGAAAATGCCGTACAATCCCATATAATAGATGACAGTAGCACTGGAAACGTTCACACCAGGTGAACAATGAGCCATCTGGTTGTCTGAAAAATGCATCAACCTCGCCCCATTCAAATTGCAGATCCATACCTAATGTTAAGGGCATATATAAGTACACTTTTTCGAGAAGTGGAACCATTAAAATGAAAATTTATGCATAAAATGAGGAGTATCCTATTAGTTACCGATATATGTAGGCTTCTTCATTCGCAACTCGGACGCAGCCCTCCCCAGTGTCTTCAGAGGTGCGGCCAACTGAAGGGTTAATGGCTATGGTTTAGTTACTAACGTAAGCATGACTAATATAGTAATATGCAAACTACAACGGCTCAGTAAAATGGCGAAGACAAAGGGCAAGTCCATAATCCAAAACTTCATACTCAGCAGAATAAGGAGAGAAAAAAACTAGGGTGCTATTGCTTTATTTAATTACCAAATGGTACAACAGAGACTAAATAGAAGGCATTACCTTTCAGTTTCATCTCATAAAAGATCGCAATCATGTTGGCCGTCTAGAAATATATACATACAAGAACAGGATGGAGCATTCGACTTAGTAATCCCACATTCACTCGATAACGAAAATAGTACAATAGATTTGGGAGATAGATAAACTTAGTTCTCAGCAGCTATGCTCAAAACTTGGTATCGGCATCATAAGAATTAACCCAATAGCTGATTGATAATTTGACATAAAAGTTTGTGTTGACCATGACGTCAAATAGCGATACAAATTTTAAATTGCCAGAAGCTGAGCATGGAAAATGATAAAGCAATAAGAAAGCATCCAACGCCATGGAGAAGAGCAATTGATTGTCGTGAAATATATATGGGATGACAAACTAACCTTGATAAAGTCATCTGAAATGCCGAGAACTCTCTCAATTATGAATCCAGAATTCCTCAATTCCTTTTCAAGAACCTCAATACAATCACAGCTCTCATCTTCTTCCTTCACCGTCCTCTTTGGAACCACCAAACATATCTCAAAAGCTGGCTGTTCCTCCTTATCAGCATTCATTTCTAAACACTCTTACGGCTCCAGTATCAGAATGGACCCAAAAAGAACAAAAGAAATAAAAAATGAAATATCACAACAAGCACATCCTAAGGACCAAATGAAGCTTCAGCGAAGAAGTAGGTGACTTACTGCTGAATACACGAAACAAATGTAACGAGTCCCGGTGCTTGGCTATAAGGTAGGCAACAACATTTAAAGAAACGATATGCGGATGAAAAGGACCAACGGGAAAATAGGTTCCAATTATGGAAAAGAAAAAACGTTCCAATGGGTCTCTGTAATAGAATCAAACAACTACAAGAGCGAGTACAACAAAGGATGTAATATTTTTGAAGCGAAAAACATAAAGATCAAATTTTGAGCTGCCTTTCCATAAAAAAGCCGCTACAACAATTTCATCTAGGAAAAGACAGCGGAAATGAGTTTGCTCCAAAAAGACAATGCGGGTTCTGAGAAGATAGTCACAGAGAAAACAGGTGTCAAAGAACTCGGCTATACAGGAGAGGCTTCTTGAAATGGACATGGAAGGACGCATAGAAGAGTGTGAAAGGAGGGAGCCACGTAGATTATGGAACTTGTTGGCAGCTTTCTGGAGTGGATTGGACTGTCACAGTGGTTACAATGCCGAAATTGTAATAATTCATACCATTTTTTGTGAGTTTTTCTATGCAGTCATTGGTTTTCTGAAATGTTGGTAAATTCATCCTCTGCTTTTGCAATTTGCATGCAGATGACAGTGTAAAAGAGTCATTGCTCTACCAAACATGGGCAGCAGAGTTCGTGGGGATAAACTGACTTCAAGGGCAGCATGGATTATATTATTCTGTCGTTGTCTGCTTGCTGGATTATGATCTTGCTCGTTCCTTCTTATTAAATGCTATGGCACGGCATTCCCGGCCACTGGAGAAATTGAGTTGGTCTGTTAACATATTATACGTTTCGTCGAAATGATGATATTTGGAATCTGATTTGATAACATCATCATTGGCACCAAAGTCTCGCAAATCTCTAGAAAGTTTGAAATATGTCAGGTAGAGTCCTTGATCTCCAAAAAGGTGGAATCGCACATTCTAAACGCCCCCACACCCCGACCCGACAGAATAGTGAGGGATAAATTACGGTCTAATCTCAACTAGTTTTTCAGAAAAATAGCCTAATACTTGGTGTACACAAGGAGTCACCATATTGGATGAATTCCCACGTTATCACTGTCGGGACTCGAACCTGAGTTCTTGATCTCAACTTCCTTTCCAATGACCAACTGAGATACCCATGCGGACCCGGTAGAGTCCTAATCTCCACATCAAACTGAACATACTAAACTTCCCTATTGTCAAGTCCGATTTAGCATAATCAAACATCGTTCTTGGTTAGTCTAATATGATTCCTAGCTCTGCAATATCAATCTGACATTCTAATTCCTTTATTTGTCAATTTACGTCGAACTCTTTAAGTTGTGTTGTACGGAGATTTATAGGAGATGTTCTCTTGATCTCTAGATTTTTGTCTACTAAGCTCGATAGATTATCTTGAGTCATAAATTAACCTCAAGATATGTGGAAGACAAGAAAATTAAAGAGCCAATAAAATAAATAAATAAGCTATGAACAAGAAATAAAATAAAATAAAATCATAATGGCTAGATTAATAAAAGCTAGACTTTCCTAATATTATAGTACAACAGTTTCAAAAACTTGATTGATTTGTTTTATGTTTATTAAAATTATAAGTTTTAATTGCAAGTGTACAATGTAGCATTAATTAGAACTAGCAAGTATGGGTCGATTACATGAGGATTGTAAGGATTAGTATTAAGCTTTTTTCCATTATCTAACCGCCAAATTAGGTTGTGAATTTAATTGAGAATTAAATTAAACAAACTAAATTAATGTTAACACAATAATAAACTAGGATAACGAAAATACTACGATTATACAATATCAAATAAATAGTACCTAAATGATGAATATCCCTAAGATATGTCAAATATTAACCCTTTATCTCGTAACTAAATTATTGATTATTAGATCATAAAAATTCTTATTTTATGTTAATATTTTTCTTAAGATTATTAACAACTAACCCTTAATTGATTAACTGAAATCTTTTTCTATTTAAAACCCTTAAGATTGTATTACTCGATTTGTAAATTTCAATGTTAGGTTTGACTCTAATCTAGAGAATTTTTGTCAATTTATCTTTAGGTTTGCATGCAACTCCTTCCAATTTTGGTAAATCTATTAAAATGAAAAGACTTTTCAATCTCAATCATATGAAATCAAATATTAGACTAATACTATGGATATATTAGTTCAAGAATATAAATACATAATTGAATCACAATAAACCAATTAATAAAACTACATTGACTAAAAGATTATATCATATGATTCATTCCAACTAAGGGTTTATCATACCTAAGCGCTAAATAATTTGATTCCTAAACGTAAAAAGCAAATCCATCATCAAATATTTAGAAAGAAACAAAAGAATTCATATTATATATCCCCTTCTATCTTTAATGAAATCTTCTTTTAATTTGGATTGAAAGTTGCTCTTTGTTGGATCTTGTGACATAATCTTCGTGTTTTCCTTATCCTTTGTTCAGAAGTACTTCTTCTCTGGTGTCTAACATGACTTTAAAATGCTTCCCTTTCTCATTTTCCATTCACAATATCCTTTGATAGAAAAAATTAGAATATACACGATCCTACATAGGTGATTATCTATCTCAAATTCTCTATAAATTATAAAGCTTACATAGGCAGTGTATGTTACATACATGGTCGTATATGTTAACATATAAGACTGTGTAACTTCACGTAGGCATAAATAGCATATTCGAAGCTTCACACATCTACAATGACTTACACAGTCCCTACTTATGGTTGTGTATCTCCAAAGTTACTTTAAATTTTTGTTTTATGCTCAATTTCACCTTAATTCTCTTCCTTTTAGTCTATGAAAGCAATTATCACCTACAAACACACCTGAAGCAAAAAAAATACCAAATATACTATAAAATTATCAAATAACAAGAAAACACACTAAAATATGGGTGTATAAATATAGTCAATTAATCGTTTATCAAGAAGAATACCTAAGTTAAGAAGATTCTAGCGAATCATCAAAGACCAAGTATAAGTACTAAGTATAATCCAACTAAGGTAACACCAAATTGAAGATTAAGGATGGAGTTCAGGATTTAAAAAAAAAGAATTTAAATATTTTGTTATGGATTATGCAATATGAACAAGGTATAATATCAGGTTTAAGAAGAGTGAAAGTCGTAGGATTAGAGTCAAGCGTATTGATAGATGTCTATAGGAGTTGTATATTGGTTGTGAGAAGAACGAACAATGTTTCAAAGTGAAAACATATAACCCTAATCATAGTTGTTTCACTACCAATAAACCTAAATTAGTTTCAACTAAGTTCCTTATGAGACATTTAGGGGAAGAATTCTTAAGAAACCTAATATTTCTACAGTAAAAATGATTAGAAAGTACAAATAGAAATTTAATGTACCTGTCAACTCAATTATGTATAGAATAGCAAAGAGGAGATTGAGAACAAAGAGGGAAAATGGTTTTGTGAATGTATATGCCAAGCTACAAGGATATGTACATGAGTTGAAGATTAGTAATCATGGTTCAACAGTTGAGTTATAGCTAGTAAGGAATGAAGATACTTCTCTATTATAGGAATACAAAATTACATTTATATATATAATCAAACAACTATAGTAAGATTATATATTTTATTCATACTTCTTTATCTTTTCTTTTTTTTTTGTAGTTCAAAAGTTTGTACATTTGCTTTGATGCTATGAAAAGAGGCTAGAGGCATTTGAGGTTAATTTTTGGTCTTGATGGGTGCTTTTTGAAGATAGAATTTTAAGGCCAATCATTAAGTGCAGTTGTGAGAGATGGTGATCGAGAGACGTATCCATTGGCTTGGGCTGTTATGGAATCTGCTAGCTAGTGACTAGGAATTGGATAATGGTGAAGGACTTACAGTCATATCTAATATGCAAATGGCATCTTATTCTTCATACATTTCTAATTAATTATACTACAAATTCTTTTATATTAACTACAATTTTCTATTGTTTTAGGGATTAGTCAGAGCTATAAAGACATTATCAAATGCTACTCATCGAATATATGCTAGACAAATATACCTAAAAGTGTCATATGAGCTAGAAGGGAAAGGATTTGTTAAAGCAGTTTTGGGATTATATATGATCAACATATGTAGAAGATTTCAGTAAGCAGTTAAAAAGATTAGACAAAATAAAAACTGAATATATGCTTTAACATTGCTTGAAAATCCTATGGAGAAGTGGAATAGAGGCTACTAGTTTTTTGAATCAAAATTCTCAATTGTCGATGATAATATGAGTGAGAACTTTAGTGGGTGAATCTTACTAGCAAGGGATAGAACAGTTATTAGCATGCTTGTCATAATTAGCAACGTGGTGATGAAGAGGCATGCAAATAGGAGAGAATATACTGCACCAACCATTATGAAAAAAATTAAAGATGAACAAGAAAGTTGTAATGCAATGGAGAATAATATAGAATGGAGATGGGGCATATGAAATGTCAAAGGGTGATGGCAAACATACTGTAAGGTTTAGTAGACACCAATTATGAAGTTGTCAGGTATGGGATCTATATGGATACACTTGAAAGCATATTATAAGTGTTATTTACCATTCCAAACAAAGGGTGGAGGCATTTGTAGATGATTGCTACAAGTATGACTAATTCCTCGAACTGTATGACTATGTGTTGTAACCTATTAGGGGTGCAGTTTTTGGCCTACTATTAATGTAAAGGTGATAAATCCACCATAAAAAAGAGTCATGTTATAGAGAAAAAAATAGATAAAAGAAAAGGAGAAAATGAGCCTAAAATGTTAAAAATTCAAATAAATTATCTCAAAAGGGATAATACAAAAATATAAAAAAACATGGCAATTTTGACCATTATCCTAGAAAATATAAGAATAAAGGCTCAACATTACCTGGTCAGGAATCTTTACAAGTATAAAATCTTCTTGGATTACAAATCTTGTATTGGTTAGTGTGTATTGCTTCATATATCAAACTCTAGATTACAAATATTGTATTAGTTAGTGACTATTGCTTCATATATCAAACTCACATGTAATCACTAAGGCATCTTCATAGGCATATAACCATTAAATTTTTTTATTAATTTATCTTGGATGTAATAATTGATGGTTATGTTATACTTTATTAATATAAGTTACCATTGTAAATATAATTGAAGATATTATGTATCCAGTCAATAAAGCAATACTATAAGTTTCATACATAAGCATTCATTAAATTATTAATAACTAATTCAAATGAATACTTTGAATGACAAATGTGTTTCTAGTTTGGTAGCTCTTGACATAGCAACACAAGGAAGTATGGAGACGTTAATTTGCAATCATTCAAGATATCCTTTGAACTAAAGGATCTAAGTATGGAGACGTTAATTTGCAATCATTCAAGATATCCTTTGAACAAAAGGATCTAAGGATCAAAGGACAATTTATCACTTCCCAACAATTACAAGCTAGGAAAAAAAGGAGAGTAGTATTAACTCAATCACTACATGAACGACCTTCCCAGTCAAGTGTAAACTTGGGAAGTAATGTGGCACAGAATCAACTACGTTAAAGTCATATGTGTTAGGGTCAAAGTGTTTTATGGATGAATTATTTTCAAAACATAGCATGCTTTGATGGTTAATGTGTTGTTGGCGCGCGCGCGCACACACACTTTTGTTTATGAATTCCAAATTTATATCTAATATAAATATAATCCTCCATCTATGATATGTCCTTCTAGGTTGAGGACTAAGAAGTGGTTTTAATGGTTGTTAGATTATCAATGGTTGTATAATGTTACTCCCTAATAACCAAAAAGTCAGTAGTGATATTTCTGTTTCTGTTGATTAATCTTGTCAACAACAATTAAAACCTGTCTTTTTTAACAGAAATGCAAATATTCTTCAAGTAGACCAATTCTTGAGGACAATGAGAAACTGTAAGTTGGTGGAAGCAATCATACTCAACAATCGTGAATTATTGTTCATAGTTCATTACATTTGATTATGCATCAATTTGGGTTAAGACAATGCTAAACACCCATTAACTAAATCCATTTCACGTTATCTAGTACTCACAATAACAAGATTCACCATTAATGTAGTAAACTGAGTTTATCAAATATTAAACTGAACATTTTGTTGGACCTATCAATTCACTGATATAAAAATGTAATGATGTTTAGTATTCGTTCTTTTTGGTTCTTAATAAAGAACGTGTTTAACTTTGTTTATTCAATAAAAAGAAATAATATTAAGCAGCTACAAAGACAAATCAAGACCCAATAAGTGATGATTCTAACAATGTGCTAATGATTTTAAAGCATGGGGTTATGAACAACTGCTAATTCAAAGTCATTACTAATTTTAAATATTTGTCACAACTTCAAATCAAAAACTTAACTCTGGAATAAAAACAGGTGATTATTGAACAAATTCTAGCTATACCATTAAAGTGAGAAGAAAAGTAGCAATGACAAGAGACCACATCGTGCCGCCAAGATGAGATAGAAACCAAGACCAACCAACTTTTTTAGTGTGAGGTAGAGAAGCAAGATGCGGAAGTGCGATGTGCGAGAGTAAACCATGAGGGAGTAGGCGGCCATGTGTGGGAGAGAGATGCAAAGATAAAGCTGTGAAAATTTCCATGCAAATAACAATAGGTAATAAGTGGAGGGGAGGGGAAGCAGGTTATTGAATTAGAGATTTGGCTGAATCTCTAATTCCTAATTCATAAACTTGATTATGATAATTAGGAAATTCACTAATTAGGTAATATATTAATTAACCTAATTAAAGATTAATATAAATGCAAGTAAATAATTTTTTAATTTCAAAAAGTAAATTCCACTTTGTCATGCTTAAGTGGATCTTACTTTTATATATTTTGGATAATGAGTCACTGTCACGTAACAAAGTGATACTCGCATTCTAATTGAAATGAAATAAATAATACCATATTAGTGTAACATTTAAGTGGCAAATATTTAATCTTGTCAAAATTTTTGTCTACTTAAAATTTGTTCCGAACTACTTTGAAAACATTATGACTCTATCGTTTACTTCAAAATATAAGATCATGGAGAAAAGGAGGAGATTCGAAGGAGATAAAAAGAAATTTATATTACTGTTCACGCGGACCACTTTTAAGGGATAGGTTTTACATTTCTGCAGTTTTTCTTTTTGCTTTTTAACGGTCATAGTTAAGTTTTTCATTTTCTGCGGTATTTCTCTAGGAGTTTTCAAATTTTCTAGGAAAGATCAGAAATAGAGACTTTACATTCGGCTCTTTCTTTGTTAATTTTTACTTTTATGAGGCTTTTTTTGGTTAAAGAAACCATGTTATATCATGTATTATGTGGAAACATCAAAGTTGTATTATATTTCAATGTAAGCGTTAAACTTCAAAATATATTTTTAACCTTACAAAACATAAAGTGTGCATACCATCTTCAATTGTAAAGCATGAAGAAAGCACCTATGGTCCTATACTACCCACGTTAACCTCGCTAGTTCACCAAACCATAATAGATTTGGACATTGAGCTTAAATTCCTTGCACAAGGAAAACTCAACCGACCTCCCTAGTTTACAAAACCATAAGCGTCATCAAGGTTCTATTGATGATGATAAGTACCAACTACTACTGTACATTTACGATGAGACGTGCTTCAAACATCAATAGAACCTTGATCATCTTAAGTTGCATGGGTGTGTTATGTAACAGCCCAAGAAATCAACCAGGTCAGTGAACAACTGATAGGGCTCATACCCATTCATATTCCACAGTAGAAAGCTCATAAAATACCTCCAATCCTGTTGCCATCAAATTTACAATGAAATTTTTTAAGGTGAAATATACTACATAAAACATCGTGTGAATGATGGCATTCGATTTACACCAGACACTAATGTAAATTTTAGCCTCTGGCTTTAAGCTCAGCAAGCCTCCTGGATAAGTCATCCTCATCAACCTTCTCTTCGGACTTGGTAGGTACTGCATGTGCAGCAGGCTGGGGCAGCCCAACAGAGACCTCCAATCCATAGTCATCAGCCACTTGCTGCATCAAGCTGTTAACTTCACCCTCGGGTGTAGATAAGGAGGTCGACCCAGCCATTGCACTCTCCATGAACTCTGCTTGCACCTCCATGTTCACAAACTGCTTCTCGAACTGGTCCATTGTCTCAGACATCTTCTGCAAGTTACCTACCACAAGTAAATACTTTAAAATCAGCATCACCATACACAACATCTAACGATGTATATGATCCATACTCATAAAATTAAAATATTTAAGTCTATCAAATACATCAATGACATAGGAAATTTATTCCATGACAATCTCAACACCAGTTGCCCGAAAGCTAATACTCCCTAGAAGCAATCATCAAAATTCTTTACACGGGAGTCTAAATCCGATTCTCTAAAGGTAAGCATAGACCAATATGGAAAAGTCACAAAAAACCAACTCAACAACTGCACCCTTAGACCCACTATGATGTTCCCCTATGAAACTTTAACTAAAAACACGCACTCTATCCATTAATCTCCATATTCATGCCCAAGATTACAACATTCTACCACCCTTTTATCAGGATGAAATCAAAATCAAATAAACCTTATCCGACCTTGCGGTAAGAGAGAATTTCACCCAAAAATTAGAAAAAAAAAAAGAAAAAAATAAATTTGTAGAAACCAAACAAATTATCGAATAATCCCCACATAATGCAGAGACCAAATAAAACCTAGTAGGTTTCTCAAAAAAAAAGAAAAAGAAAAAGAAACTACCAGTAGCGAGAGAAGATTCAAGAGATTTAACAATAGAGGCCATGGACTTGTTGATGGTGGTCATTTTTGCCTGAGTATCGAGCCGAGCGACAACGGCATCGAGCCTGGAGGCTAATCGGAGGTAATTCATTTGCTCTGACCGTTTACGGATGGCGTTCTCGGCGTAGATCCGAGCACCGTCCATGTTCCCCTTCTCGATCGCCTTCTTTACCTTCAATTTCTCGGCTTTCTCCTCTTTCTCGCACTTTCTCGCCTGTCGCTGCAGCGACTTGGCCGTGAATTTCAAGTCCATTATCTGATTCAACAGCTTCTCGGTGTTTCCCATCGAAATTGACCGTGATTTCTAGGGTTAGGGTTTTCGATTCCAGTTATCAGATTTTGAAATTGGTATCAGGCTTTTGGATACAAAAGAGAGAAAAATCGATGGTAGAGGTCCTCTATAACGGTTTAGTCGTGGCCCGTGTCTATATAGTATACGCATGATTGGCTTTGCTTTTTCTTTGTTTAACTGGCTATGTTCTTTTACAGCCCGTTTGAAAAGTCGCTAAATTGACTTAAAGTATGTAATTGAATTCAAGTACCTAATTCAATTCAGCTGTTTGGAAATATAAAAATAGAATAAATTTAATTTATGTATATAATTAAAATTTATTTTTTATAAATTAAATTCACTTTTCTAAGTATAAGAATTTAATTACATTGAAGCTTAAGGTAGTGTCTTGCTCTTTTACTTTTTCATTCTTTAGACTACTTCACTTCTCACTTTCTTATGCGTCACTTGATTAGATTCTAAAAATTATTAATTAAAATATTATTAATAATTAATTAACAACAATATAATTAATTAAAATATAATTCATTCATTAATTAAAAT